>MDKF010397074.1:0-94925 GCA_026770625.1 Nicotiana glauca | reverse complement strand
TCCTAATTAATTCCCTTTTATTTATTTTAATCTTTTGGAATTCTTTACTTGGGGTAAAAATCACGTGCTCACAGCCGCAATGGATAAGGAGCATAATACACTTGCCTAACATTATGTGCAATTATGAAAGGATCATAACGATCATACTCCTTCATATGATTAACCTCTATTATGTTGTATTGATTGTGTACTCTTGTACCTCTTGTTGGATGTGGGTCAAACCACTTGAATCTAAAGAGTATCAATTTATTATTTGGCCAACATGTATATTCTAGTTCTATTATTTCTTTAAGCACACCATAATAATCAATATCTCCATTTTGGTTGCCATCACCACCTTGAACCCACACCCCACTATTGTTGATATATTTATTTTTAGAGCAATCCTCTGTATGAAACTTATAACTATTGTGATGGAGAAGATTATCCTTCCAATACGTCAACTCCAAAAATATACTCTGTTTCGTCCAATTATTAGTAACACCGTATCTGGGGAATCTATAAGGTGGAGCTTCAGTAACTTTACTGATGTTCTGGACCCTCTCCTAAATTTCCTCACCTGAAAGTATCGGAGGTGGGAAATCATATTCCATTTGATTCTTTTTGAATGCATTTTTCATCCTTCTAAACTCATGATCAGGAGGCAAGAATTGACGATGACAATCAAACCATGATTGCTTTCGGCCATATTTCAAAACGCTTTACTATTTTCCATGCAGTAAGGACAAGCTAGCTTCCCAGCAGTCATCCACCCAGACAACATTCCATATGCAGGAAAATCGTTAATTGTCCACATTAAATTAGCACACAAAATGAAATTCTGCTTGGTTGATATGTCATATGTTTCAACACCATCGTACCACAATTGTTTTAGCTCATCAATCAAAGGTTGAATATATACATCAATCAAACTTTTCGGATTACGTGGACCGGGGATAATACAATTTAAGAATATATATGGACTAGTCATGTAGAACTCGGGTGGTAGATTATAAGGTGTAAGAAAGACATGCCAACATGAATATGGTGTGGCAGATACAGAAAAAGGCATGAAGCCATCCACACACAGACCTAATCAAACATTCCTTGGTTCACTAGCAAAATCTAGATATGTCCTATCAAAGTGCTTCCAAGCTTCTCCATTTGAAGGATGACACATAATACCAGGTGGTCTTCTATTTTCAAAGTGCCATCTCATATGAAGAGTAGAACTCATCGACGCATATAACCTCTTTAACCAATCGGAAAGCTTCTTGAAACAAGACTTTTCGCAAAATTTACAACTATCCATTTGACCCACAACCATGTTATAAAATATCCCATGGCTACCATCGATCTCTCCATGACTAGTTCACACAAAGTAATTTTCTATAAACCCCCTTCTATAAAGATGATGCTTAACTTCCTCCGGTTTTCCAAAGTTCATACAATCGCACCTAACACAAGGGCACCTAATTACTCCTTCATTTATGTATGGCGGAAGTGACATTGCATATCTAATAAATTCATCAACCTCTTCTACAAAATCCTCCCGCAATCCCCGCCGATTAGGATCATTTCTATTGTACATCCAAGTACGATGTTCCATCTATATAAATAAAGCAAGAACAAATTAATTTAGTTAATTCAAGTATTTATAATGTATTCTTATTTAGGACAATGTATTTACAAGTACTCTTATTTAGGTATTGCTAATGTATGAATTATTTCTTTTCACAATTTAACTCAATATAAATTAATACAAGAACTAAAAGATCATAATTTCTACCTTAATTTCATAAATCTAATGTAGTTCAAACCAAAAATCCTAACACTAAATAGACCAAAATTCTGAAAAATTACATAAACTTATATACCAAAAATAAACAATTAAAAAGCTAAGAAGGTAGATTACTAACCTTGGTAGATAAAAATGAGGATTAAAAAGCAATGGTGGAAAAGGGTGGGGGACAGCGGCTCCGACGACAGTGGTAGCGGCGGCTCCGGCGATAGTGGTAGCAGCGGTAGTGGTTCTGGCGACAATGGCAAGGGTCGGGGGGATTGATTTATGTAAGGGAAATAGAGAAGGGGAGGAGAATATATTGAGAGAGAGTTTGGGAAATTTTTGGTAAGAAAATAAGATATTGGGAGGGCTAATTAACCCGATTTTGACTCTGGATTTAAAAATAGCGACCAACTTTGGTCGCTATTTTTGGTAGACAATAAGTATTGACTATTTTGACAAAAATAGCGATCAAAGTTGGTCGCTACTTTTTGACCGTTTGACCAAAATGGCGACCAAAGTTGGTCGCTATATATAAAACAAAAATAAATTATTTTTAGTTCAATTTAAAATTATGTACATATATAGTATAATTTTAGGATTTTAATTCATTTTAAGCTCTCTCTCTCTCTCTCTCTCTATATATATATATATATATATATATATGTAGATATAGTATAGTATATTATATATACTTAGTGTATAGTATATATATGTAGATATAGTATAGTGTATATATGCACTAAGTGTATAGTATATCTATTATATATACTATATATATATACACACACACATAGTGTATAGTATATATAATAGATATACTATACACTTAGTATATTTAATACACTATATATATAATACACTTATATATACATTTAGGATTTTAATTTAATTTACAAGTGTATAAATACTTAAATGAACCCGACCCTGTGTTCCGAGCTCTTCATGTTCTTATATATATATATCATGTTAGAGTATATTTTAGTCTATTCATCCCTTGTATTACAAAAGTATTAACGGCTTACATTTATATTATTTAGATAGTAAATACAAAAGTTATTTTTAATTTTGACCAATATTGACCTGAAAGAGACCAACTTTGGTCGCTAATTGCCCAGGAATTAACATTGGCGACCAAGGTTAGAACTATTTTGTATTTTATATAATTTATCGAATAATAATATAATTATTAAACGTTAGAACTGGGTCCCACGTTAGCGACCAAGGTTGGTCTCTATACGTTAAGCGACCAATGTTGGTTGCTAATTTAGCATTATAGTTATTTATATTTGATATATTTTTAAAAATAATAATATAGTTATTAAAATTTTATAACTGGGTCCCAGTTTGGCGACCAAAGTTGGTCTTCATCTGCTTCCTCTTTAGGAAGCGGCCAACTTTGGTCACTAAATTTAAATTTTATCATTTTTTTAAATTAAAAATATAATTAATAAAATTTTATAAGTGGGCCCCACTTTTGCGACCAATGTTGGTCGTTAATTTGATTATTTCTTTGACCAAGCAAGTCTGACCAGTCCGGTCAACATTTTGACCAAAGTAGCGACCAAACTTAATTGCTAGTTTATTTAGAATTTATTTTGTCCATCTTGGCGACCAACGTTGGTCGCTTTTCTTGACAGACCAACATTGGTTGCTTTCCTTGACAGACCAACGTTGGTCGCAATTTTTTGGTCGCTTTTTTCCTTGATTCTAGTAGTGTATGGTCTAGCTAAACTCAGAATTCGACAACCATAACACATATCTTCACTCCCCATTGTAATCTTCATAGTAGATCGCTCAGCCTAATTCCACTTAAAGAGTGGAGGAGCATAAGTTGTACAAAATTGTGCATGTTAAGCTTTATCCAACAAAAGAAAAAGCGAGAAACGAAGTTGCTTTTTGTTTGTGTTAAATTTAACTCATATTGGAGCTAACTATTTTCTGCTGGAAGTGTAGTGAATGAAGGTATGAGCCAAAGAGCAATCACCAAAGCCATTCTTGAATCAGTTACCCTTGCTGGTGTCAGCTTTCTTCAGGTCTTTCTCCTCCAACGCCTCTTCGAAAAGAAGGTTCGGACTAGTAGAGTTTAGACTTGCATTCCTGGAGCTAGCATTCAGACATGGGCGGAACTTCACTCTTTTTTTGGAAAGCGTCCCATGTACATTCTCTTTTCAGCAGAAAAAGAATCAAGTCCCACGTAGTTCACAGTTAGTCGGTTAAATAGATCGCACTAAAAAACTTTCCAGCACATACAACAGGTAATAACTTAGATTCTTCATCAGCTTGTGTGGTGAAACATGGATATTTTACTGACTGCTAACACTGGAGAGTTCTTGGTTGCAAGATTCACTAGTTCTTCATTTTTTGCTGTTCCATTGATAGATAGTTCTTGTGGCATGGTACCATAGACTTTGATAGGCTGTGTTTGATTTTTGTTCAGCTATAGAGATTTTTGGATTTTAGTCAGGTCATGTCCAATATTTAATACTTGCCACTTTATGATGGTGTCTTTCTTTCTTAAACTCCGTGGTCTGTGCTTAGGGGTGACAAACAGGCGGGTTAAGTCAGATATGGGCAGTTGAAAACGGATAATGCAAAAACAACAAAATACCCGATCTGGTTCATATTTTAATACGGATAGAAAACGGGTTAACCGACGGATAATATAGATATTCATATTATCCATGCCTTCTTGAATATAACCACTTTTGTGAGAATTCTTAGTCTCCCAAACACGAAGAAGTCTCAATTTGAGTCTTTGCAAATATAAATGTTAAAACTCATTGGTTATCCATTTTTAAGTGGATAATATGGAACTTACCCATATTTGACCAATTTTTAAAAAGTTCATTATCCAAATTATTTTTTAGTGGATAATATGGATGTATAACTGTTTTTGTTATCCATTTTGCCACCATTGCTCGTGCCCTTACAAACTTTGCTACATAAATTAGAACGGAAGGAGTATTGATTTAATCGAAAAACTCTGAACGGGTTTAAAGGGAAATTTCGAGCTCAATCATGAATTGTTAAGTGCCAATTGATAGTATTGCCAAATATCAAACAGTTTTTTCTTACACTATATAACAACTCATCCCAAATTTAACTAAAATAATAAAAAGTAATGGGCTCTATGATGATCTTATGAATCCAAAAAAGTCTTTTTCGTCTTGTCCTTTGTCTTATTTTATAAGCTGTAGTGAAGAATATTAAACAAAAGAGTAAAAGACGGATCTATTCTAACGGGATCGTTTTATCATATATATCCTACTAGTGGGGGTAGCTCGGGCTTTGCCCAGGCCCAACGGGAATAAAAGTTCTAACTGAAACAAAAGATTATTTCGAGTTTGTACTCCCTTACGAATGGAATGCAATTAATTTCATATATTACAAAGTTCTAGTCATATTCTATAGTTACTCTCACAAAATATCTCAAAAAACTGAAGATACAAGTTTTATCATCAGTCTTGAAAGTTGAATCAAGATTTTTGGCACTTGAATCAATAGACTTCAGCAATAGGGCAATTAGATTGTTGTCATTTTTGCCCTGCATCCCTACAGTAATGCAACATTTTCAAAATTCTATTCCAATCTTTGAACTTATTATGAATCAAAGGAAACCTCTTGTTTAAACTTTAGTTTGATGGCATTATAAGTTTCCAGTGGTTATTGGCACCAACATTTGCATCTCCAAGTGCTGAATCTTTAAGATGCATGTTAGCCAACTGAATTCTCTTTATATTCTATTCCTCTTGAACAAACACGTTACCATACTCAGGGAGTTTCTCTATAGTCATTTTTGGAATAGCTGCAATTCCAGTTCTTGAAACTCATTACATTACCTCATCAAAAGTCTGTATCAAAACAAAAAATTATAATTGTACATCACTAATGTAATCGGTCAGGGGGACATACTGAAGAAGAAGTTATAACATTGAGTCAATTTTGTCAATCAACAGGATATCCCCCTTAAATATTAGGCATGGATTGGAACTAAATAGCTTCAATTTTAGGGTGTATCTGTAATTACTTTGATTTTTTGAAACTAAAAGAAGTCTATCCAGATGTTTGGCAAGACCCATACCATTTGAGATATTTTTCTTGAGGCTAGCATATAATATTTAAGACTAGATTATGTAGTTTTCTATTTGTATATAACAATATATATCATTGTCAACAAAGTATAATATAAAGAGTAAGTTTACCTGTTTCACGAATGGTAGGGACATCACATATACTCTTCCCTTTTCTAAATTACTTCGCGATTCAGTCCCATGAGCTTCAAGGCTGGGAGCTGATAAACAATTGTTAACATGTTTAAAAGCGTACACTGAAGGTTGAGTAGGTACAACGCAAATCACGGAAGAGCACAAACTATTCATGTATTTCAGCTAATAGACACATATAAGATAAATAACATATAGCATCATTGCTGCAAAGAGATTGGCAATGAATGTTTTTATAAGATTAAAATTGAAGAAAACTTTTATTTTTGATGGCCGACTGCTCTGCATCGTGTCCATCACATGGGAAATAGGCCTTATACTGAAGAGGGAACATATGATCCTTGACCAATGCATTTCAGGTTAGATTTTAGATCAATATATTCATATGATCCTTCATTGGTTTCTAATTAAAATTTTAACTTTATCAGTTAGCCAAGAGGTTCTTGCTGCTGTAGCAACAAATATCATACCAAGTTAACCGAGTATAAGAGCTTTCACAGCTTTGCCAATTTCAACAATTTATGCAGCAACTATTCTGAAAATCAGGAAAATAAGAAAGCCAAATTCACGTTATAACTGTACAACCAACGAATTAACTGTATAGGAAAAGAGAAGATTGAATGAGACAAAGGAAGCTATCTCAAGAAGGACACAATATAGCAATGATAAGAGCAAACTGAGAATTAAGAAAATGTGCACAATCAAATAAAATATATTTTCTCGTTATATTAATGCTCTCTATATTGTTTCATTTCTATAATCTGAGGTCCAATCAGGATTAGACTGATAATTATATTCCCTAAACACCTATGTAACATCACAGGTCCCTATAAAAACAAATAGATAATCCAAAAATACAAAATAAAACAAGAGGTAAGGATATGAACTTACCGAGAGCAGTAGGAACCAGAGCAAGGAATGAAATAAGATTGAATAGCAACGCAGCTAGCATCTTCTCGGTATACAACGCAATTCACAAACATCATCTTCAGTATCAAACTCCTGAAAATAAGAAGTTTCTTCTCCAAGACCTCAAATTTCTTCCGAGCAAAGCAACCTTTACCTTTAGATGTTTAAAACTGGTAGCTGGTAAATCAGATACAGCTTTAAAGATGTTAGCAGACAAAGCTGGTGGAGATACCAGTTTGTGCAGTACCTGCAATATGTCCATCTATCGTTATTTTTCCTTTAAAGAGGAAAATAAAACTTTATAGCAGTTAGAGCAAGTATGAAGTCACAGTATAGATACAGAAATTTATATTTTTTTCATGATTTTCTCTCGCAAATCTAAGAGCACCCATCAGCAGAAAGTCCTATACACTCCAAAACATTCAAAAAAATGAAAAAATCTCAAAACAATAGGGAAACAAAAACTATAGAGAGAGAAAGGACTATATGTGTATACTGATACAAGTAGCTATATGCAATATATTAAGCGTTTGATTTAATAATTTTTATAAAATGTAAAGATGCACCTACAACTATTGCAAAACTTATATCAACATGACAAAGAAGAGAAAGGTCATTTTTTCTCTTAGTGAAGGCACTTGCCTGTTGATCATGTGAAGAGAGGAGTCTCTACTTTCTGAAAGAGGCCACCTGGCCTGCTACTTTTACTCTTATCATCTATGGATTTCCAACCTTTACACTCAAGATTTTCTTTACTTCCTCCTTGATAGTAAGTATAATGTTGGTGAGCGGACTTTATTGTCTATGCTATTTTCTCTAAAAAAAGTCTCCCCTGAATCTATATGATGTACCTTTGGCTCCTCTTCTTCCGCAACAAAATCTGCATATTTGGTAGGAAGAACTGATTATTAGCTAAAGTATGTTAAATGATTTCCAAGAAATCAACTGTTGAAACTAAATAATTCCACCAATATAGACGTCGTCGATATATGTACAAAAAGGAAAAGGCCATTTAAATAAAGCTCAACAGTGAAATACTATGTATTACTCATGTTTTGAGTCTGTTTCTAGAAAGTTACAAAAGAAAATTATGTTACCTTCAAGGCCACCTAGGTGATATTTGATACGGATGTAGCAAAATTTCCCTTAATTTGTCAATCCAAACACAATCTACAACTTGACCGTTCTCGTAACAATGCATCGTCAATATGCCATGAAACCTCCATGACTTGTGATCCATGGAACATTCCGCCTGTAAAAATAAACGCACTTCTATGAGCTAAATAATTGTGGTGAAAACTTTTTGATCATGAAAATAGTTGCGATTTCCTACCAGGACAGCGTTAACCTGCAAATATAAATTATAAGGTTCCGAAGCCAATTTGAGCCACCAAAGGTTATGAAAATGTTATTTACTTGCTCGGAGAAAATGTGGAAGACAAAGTAAAAGCACAAGAAAGGATCTAATTTGAAATATAACTAAGTCTAAAAAGATCTAACACATCGAAACTACTTAATGAGAGATTGGACTATTCTATGAGGAGGAATACATTAGCATATTTTTTACATTAATCCACTGGAGGGGGAATATCAGCAAACTAAACGTAAAAAAGCAGATACATAATAAAAGATTTGGCTATACCATGCTCATTACCAGTGAATAGAAAATCACAATTCACGAAGAAAATAATTGCATTAGCATGTCTGATACTTTATCTATACAAAGCAACAATGAGAAAGAGGATATAGGAGAATACAAAGAAAAAATATCACAACCTGTAACTCAAAGGATTGCCTTCTGAATAATTTTGTCGTATACTATATTAGAGGTAGAGTGACCGTCATGGCTACTTGGCGTAGACGGTCGGATCAACAATTTCACACAACTTGAACTCTTTGCTCTCGATAAGGCAACGTAAAGTTGACCATGTGAAAATACAGGTTCCCGCAAATAAATTCCAACGAAATCTAAAGTCTGGCCTTGTGCTTTATTTATTGTCATAGCAAAGCATAGTCTAACGGAAAATTGCATTCTTTTAAATTGAATAGGCATTTTTTCATCCTGTGATGATAATTATAGAATTCGTGGGATAAACATGTGCATATTTTTGAAATCACCTGTTGTAATCTTAGCGCTGATAACATGGATTTTAAAATCACAGCAGGTCAATTACGTGCCATTACATAAACCTTCACATGGATTTAAATTTCGCAATAATATAATTGAACAATTATTTTTCAAACATAATTGTAAGGGGGCAAATCAGGAGGATTTAAAGTGTGTAGTAAGTCTTCAAATTGTGTTTGGTTATTAAATTCAATAGCTTCATCGATGCCAATAAATATTTTCGGTTTTCCAGTAAATTGATTAATAAGCATGTCATTAATTTCACCGACGAAATCATTTTTTGTTGTCAAGATCACACGGGAATCTATACAGGATGAATTAGAGCATAACGAATCCAAATTTGAATATGTTGCTGTGAATAGTTTATGAAGAGATTCTTTTTCGGTTGTGTAAGGAATAATCAAAGAATCTGGAATTTCAATCTTGCTTGCTGAATTGACTCGTTCTTGTCCATTTCCAATTCTTAACAAATAATCACAAAATATAGGATCTGTTTTTGCTCTCATATTCTCACATAATTTTAATTTTTTAAGTTCATTCCAAATGCTAGAATATAATAAACTTTCATTGATGAAATCTTCTTTTTTCCCATAGCGCACAACAGGAAGAGTTTGTCTGAAGTCACCTCCTAAAACAACAACTTTTCTGCCAAATAATGCATTTGTATCCATGAGATCTTTTAAGAGTAGATCAAAAACTTCCAACATTCTTTTTTTTGCCATAGATACCTCATCCCATACAATCAATTTTGCATCTCGGATTAAACCTGCAAGTGCGCTTTTTTTTGCTAATGTTACAACTGGCATTTTCATCGATGTCAATAGGAATTTTGAAACGTGAATGAGCAGTACGTCCTCCCGGGAGAATAGAAGCGGCAACACCAGAAGTAGCTGTTGCAAAAGCTATATATCCCATGGATCGTACAATTGCTAATAAAGCACGATACAAAAAAGTTTTCTTTGTTCCTCCTAGACCATCTATAAAAAAAGCGTCTGGTTTATTTGAAAATATCCTTTCAGTAATCACATTATATGCAATCAGTTGATTTTTGTTTAATTTCCTATGCAGTAATACGTCATCTTCGCTAACAATAATAGATCTTTCGAAATGAATCTCTTTTGCCTCTTTTGCCTCTGTAGAAGGCCTGATAGTTTCTGGAATAAGTTCATACTCATTTACATCATGACCCATAGAATGTAAAATGTCATTGATATGGTTTAGATCTTGATATCGAATTTCTCTTCTTTCAATAGTTTGTAACACTTTATAGTCATCAATCATCAATTCTTCAAATTGTTCCCATAATTTTCTAGGGTTGGCGGGACCATAATACACCAATAATATAGCAAATAAACGCCTTATACTATATGTCATTTGGTAACTTGCGGCCTCAGACATACACTCTATCAAGCTATTATCAGAGTGTAGTAATCCTCTTTTTTCTATGGACTCTCTGAAAGTATTACAAGGCTCTCCATTTACTGTCAAAAGATCCTTATATGATGTCGGTCCTCGCACATGCATTAGTAATAATCTAAGATAATATCGTTCTCCTTCTGTTGGATGACATGTCACAATACGGCCAACAGCACAACGTTTTTGTCTACGTGCCCAAAATTTCTCACTGGAGGACCAGACGAAGTATTTAGGGAATTCTTTGTATAATAAGTTGAGCTCTTTAGCATCTTCGTCGGTATCATTCATGTAGA
Organism: Nicotiana glauca; assembly: GCA_026770625.1. NCBI lineage: Eukaryota > Viridiplantae > Streptophyta > Magnoliopsida > Solanales > Solanaceae > Nicotiana > Nicotiana glauca. The sequence continues at coordinate 84,191 of MDKF010397074.1, read as the reverse complement.
AGAATTCAGTTAACATTATTTTTTGGATCATCGGATTATTCACAATTGTATGTATATTCGCATTGCTCTTAAAGGAAACAAATTGTTGACCTTCAAGATGTAGCTGAAGACGATAAACGCTAGGAGACATTTTGCTTATAGGAAAACCAAAGAGACGCCATACAACTTCCGGAGGTGATACCTATCTAGCAGATCGATATTCTTTGTCCTCATTTATCTCTATGTCCGTATCGTTATTTTGTAAACAAAATACAATTTTGTCATGTCCTTTACAAATATATTTGTAAAGATATTTCACGACTTTGATGTCGGAGCACACTTCAACATTTATGTGACAGTTGAATTTTCCAAGTAAATAAGGATTATATGGAACAACCCAAGAGTTATCTAAATATTGTTCTCTTACTTTTACAACTTCCCCTGTATTTCGTCTCTTGTAAACTGGATAAGAATCATTTCCTTTCGATGTTTGATCGGCAAACATTTTTGGATATTTGAACTTGCAGTAACCCTTTTTTTTCATGCAAGAATTTGTTGGATCTAAATTACCGCAAGGACCGTGTATCATATGCTTGATGTCAATCTTACGCAAATCTGGTTCTGCCTTACCATCTGGTAATTCTGCTCTAATTATATTATCGTATGCTTCTGCTGTCAACAATTTGTGCTCATTACCTAGTATAATGGGAAAATGAGCATGGGGTAAACCTAGTTTCTGAAACTCCACAGTATACATAAAAGCAATAACTTTTCCAAAGATATATCGTTTTAATATATCCGTCTTCAGCTCTTCTATTTTAGCTCTGAACACTCCAGTAATCAAATCAGGCCTATTTTGTGCTTCGTCAGTTGACCATAGTTGTTCTTTTATTTCTGTCCAAGATGGGTTACATGTCATAGTTATAAATCAGGTTTTTCGAAACGTTGCACCAATGCAATATCATCCATATAACGTTGACGCATATCTCTAGGACCTCCTATGAAAGAATTTGGCAGAAATGTTTGTTTTCCAACATTGGAAGCATCTCGTTCGCCAAGTCTTAGAATATCAAGAAGTCCTTGCAGTATACCCATTCTGAACAAATCTTGATTGAACGAAACAAAGTCCAACCTTTGTGTCTCCAATTTTATATATTCATCAACCGAATACTGCTGGAATAACCTTCCGGTATGCAAAATTTCATCTTCATCATCATTCCTCATCTGAAGTTTGTAACAATAGTATTCACGAACTGAAGCAACATCTCTTTTGCGTTTTCCTTTTTGCAGGTTTTGAGCTTCCATATCAAGATATCCATCAACAGAGGTGAGTTTTTTTTATATTCGGCAATTGTTCAAATTCAAGAGTGCGACTTCTAGGAATATTTTCTGGTTTGGGGAGCTTTTTAATACCACAGTGCCACCCGTTTTGACCATGTGGAAATAACAACAGGTACTGTAAAGGATCATAACACCCAAAATAATAGTTCACTCTTTGTGTCTTGTCACTGTGAGTATAAATTTGAAGATGTGGAGTATGAATAGCAGAACTATCATTTTCATCAACCCATATTGCTGCAATTTCAGTAGTAGTAGGCACATTATATACACGTTGATCCAATCCAGTGTCACATTTTAGTGTTATATGAAAGTTTTGCAAGTTCGACATGTCTGTTAAGGATCGCAGAAACATTGAGTATGGATTATCTTTTAGTATGTCCATAACTTCCTTCATTATTGATTTATTTAATTTATCTGAACAAGCCATTCTATTTTCAAGCTCATTTGCATTATCATAAAAGTAGAGTTGTAAATTTCTCGGCCCTCTTTCTTTGGGGTATAAATCATCTATCAAGTGATACATCTGTCCTTGAACTCTGAATGTATAGATACCACGATTTCTCTTGGCTAAATCTTTGTCATAATTGACACCAAGTGATGTAAAGGCAAACAGATTATTATATGTTCTGATGTACGTTCGAAAGTGCTTGGATTCTGCATTGTTTTCGATATATAAATTTCTTAGTTTAGCTGACATTTGATGGGAGGATAACTTCACTGTACCACTGCTACAGCAAAATCCAAGGGGTTCATACTCAAATTTTTTCGCGTGACAAAATTTACAATTTGGAACCTTTTTTAGTAGAACATAATTAGAACGTAGTTGATTAATATTAGTCGTAGTTTTTTTATTCCTTAGATGGCTTGCATATTTCAAATAACTTTAAGAGACAGAAACCAAGAAAATGATTAAACCAGCTAAGGGTGATGGTGATACGAACCTTTAGTTGTAACTGTTTTAGAGGTTAAAGCACATGATTCATTTGTACTTCTTGATGTTGAGCCCGGTTCAAGATAATTTTCGGTTACATATTTGCGCATAGTAAACGTAGAAACATAATTGATTAGTATGGATTCACAACCCTACCTTTTTCAGAAACAGGGGTTGGATGAAGCATGTTTCTATCCTTCTGAACTGCATATGCTGGCGTTAAAAGCTCACAATCAATGACAACTGCAGTAATAACTTGTGCGTAGGCATAAATGACATAAAGCCAACTAAATCGTCAATAATATGATACATCTGAACTCTAAATGTGTAAATACGACAATGTAAAAATAATATGCAAACTAAAAATTGTAATATAAACACTAACATTACATGTTTCATCAATCATGGAGGGATTGCAGACATCTTCCTTTTTTAAAATTATGTCGTGATGTAGTTATACAAATTTGCTAGGTGGTAGCTGCTTAACAAAGTAGGTGAAATGCTTAAAGGTACATAGTGAAACATTAATAGGCACCAAAAAGTTATTTAAATTTAAGATCTCAAAAGTAATAGCTTGAAGGTTAGACCAGTATGGCATGAATGATACTGAAGGACTGTAAGGTGGAATTTCTAGAAAAAAGAAGAAAACAAACACTTTCGAACTTCATCTTTAATTTCTACTATTTTATGTTCACATGAGATTTGACATTCTAAATCTGTTATAATTGACACTAAGTGATGTAATGGCAAACAGATTATTTTATATTATAATGTACGTTTGGAAGTGCTTGGATTCTGCATTGTTTCCTATATATAAATTTCTCAGTTTAGCTGACCTTCGATGAGAGGTGAAGCTCATTGTGCCACTGCCACAACAAAATCTAGGGCGTTCATACTCAAATTTTTTAACAGAACATAGTCGGAGCGTAATTATGTAATGTTAATCATAGATTTCTTATTCTTTAGACAACTTGCAAAGTGCAGACAATTCTAAGGAATGAAAACAGAACAAATGGTAAAATCAATAAAGGATGATGGTTAAACTAACCTTTAGTTGTAGATGTATCCAAGATTGGAGTACATAAATCATTTGCTGTACCCGATGTCGAGCCTGATTCATCACAGTTGTTCGATTAATTAATGTGCACAATTCACACACGGACTTAAATATACATTACATCTCTGTTGTCCTACCTTTTTCAAAAACATGGAAAGGATGAATCACATCTTTCTCGCTATGAAAGACATCCAATGAGGAAAAAATTGCACGCTCAATAACCGGATGATGAGAATGACATGTTAATCATTGTACATGTATATAATACAAAATGGGAAAAAACAAAAAGGAAGTAATAAAAGGATAGGAGATTTGCTGTATTAACCTAATTCTGAAGAAGAACAAGAAGCTCCAACAGTGAGATCATCCTGTAATTTAGATGTTGTTCCAATGGGATTTACGTGATTTGCATTTGCAAGAAGGCGATTAGTTGTTGTTTGACGATTTTTGAGGCATCGTTGCAACAACATTTTTTCTTTCTCAGTGGCTGCTACCCGAACATCTATTTTACGGTGTTTGGCATTCTTATCATCAGCTTCTGTCACCGAGCGAGAACTTTTTTTATTTATTTTTGACTATCCATTAATGTGTTTTTTTACAAATGTCGATATTGTAGGTGTCGTACACGTATTCCTGCAGCATTATAATTAAATTTTCTTCATCAATAGCAGAAGATGTCGAGGAAGAAATAATTAGGTAACAACCAAAGAAAGCAGAACTATTTGGCATTGTAAAATAGGATATCATAGTACAAATAACAACTAAGCATGAACAAAGATAGGAACGTATAACAAGACATGTAATTCAAAGAGTTGTCTATCTAATAAGCTGCTTTAACCAATAGTGCAGCGTTGGTCAAACACAAATTAACGAACAAACTAACAACAAAGACGGAGTGAATCTATGTCTGTTAAGTAATGAGAATTAGATAAAAGTAATTATTTTGAAAAGAAAAATGATTTCATAGATGTCTTGTGAAGCTTAAGCAATAATCAGAAAGTGGAATGGAAATATTATTTTGATCGCTAAAAGTTTACTATATGACAAAATACAATAAGAATTCTTGAATTAATTTTATTATCTAGAACTTCCAAATTACCATCATCACCATTTTAATTCTACTTATTCCTTGTTGTGTTATATATATATTCCGGAAGTAGTCAACGTATAACTAAATTTTTTCATAATTTGCATGTAAAATGATAGTAATTAAAATTTTAGGTACTATTCATTATTACAGAAGAGCTGCAAGAGCATGTTAAATAACATTATAAGCTAATTAGCAATTCTCAAGGCCAGTCTTCTCCTTTTTTATTTCTGTCAAAGAAGCACGCTTAACACATCCTATATTGAAAATACTCATCCAACAAATTTTAGAAGAAGTTAGGGAATTGCTTGATTGCTTCATAATTATTAGAAACGATTCAAATCCTTATCATCAATTCCTTTTTGTCCTATTTGTTCCATTTAATAGTTGAAACTTCTAATAAGTTTCATTCCTTGAACCATATTCCAATGTGAACTTTTCACAATGTTGAACACTTTTTAGCATGATGCCAATATTTGAATTTTTCTAAAGGATATCAAAATTTGATGTTGCTGCTCTGGTTTTCTGTTGCTTTCATTTGTGAACAAAAATTAGTAAACAGTCCTACTAATTCACTGTTTTGCTCATTTCATCAATAACTTTTTAGTTTTTGTGCCAGGTATTCAGAATCTTAATCTCATTGGCAGAAATTTTTCTTGGTTTGGGTTTCTTTTTCAGTATTTTATAGTACGCTAAAATATCAATATCCATTAGTATTAATGTGAACGTGTCGTATGAGTAAGACTACCATAAATCAGCAGGCAGCTTTAAAGAAAGAGCTGCCGAATTTTTTATGTCCATCATAATTCCTTTCGGGCAATTTCACAAATACTTCTACTACGAACCCAATGCAGTTTATGTAATAAAAAACTCAAATCTGTTCTTACCGCACTTCGACAGAGGTAAAACAGATAAAAATTAAAACTAAGCTCAGGATAGAGCAATTTGAAGGAGCAATTTGAAAGACGCACAACAACAAGTACAATAATATATCAAAAATACTCAGTCAAACATTTCTAGCTTCCTAGAGAAATAACTACAAAGTTTAATCAAATCAAACACAATAGAGGATAGGGGGGACATGTAAACAGTTCCATGTCATTGCCAATTAATCACTTATCATCAACGAAATTATACTCCATTAATGGAACATCAAATGTTCATATTTTATTTGTCTTCATGGCTTCGGACCCTCATTAACCAATGTTCATGTACCAATTAATAACTTTTCACATAGTCTTTAAATCTTTTCTATCCAAGTAAACTTATCGTTGTGTAGATTTGTCAATCTTTCCAACCATGAATAGGAGACACAAGCTTATCGCAGGCTAATGTACAACAACAATAAATTGATCAACTTTTTGGTAGTGCACAAATCCTTTGGTAAAATTACATGTTCACGTAAACTTATAAGTATTTCATAAATTGATTTGCTCTACAACTAACTGAACAAATGTAGATATGATGTTTTAGCACAACATATTAAGAAAAAGTTTAGGTGAATCGTAGTTTCTTTCGGGCAATTTCACAAACACTTCTAATGTAACCCCAAAGGCAATTTTTATAATAATAGACCCAAATCTGTTTTTACTGCAGTTCGACCTAGGTCAAACAGATGAAAATTAAGAGTAACTCCGGGAAAGAGGAAGTTGAACACGAAGAAAGGTGAGCAGCAACAACACATACCAATTAGCTTACAATTTGACACAAAAGTAGTCTAAATCTTCTATCCAAGTTCAATTCAAAACATGAGAAACAAAGATTGTTCAAATTAAATACCTACTGAATCTTAAATCAAAATAGTGGCGGTAATCATACCTTTACTGTATATCATACGGCAAACTGAAAGACGAAGCAAAGAAGAGGAGGAACTTGAGAAATCGTCAAAGGAAAGGAGAAACTTGAGATCAAACAAAATAAAGAAAGCCGAGACAAAAGTGTACCCAAAGCGGAGCTAGGTAGCAACGTGTCGTAGCTGGAAGAAAGCGGGCCGCACGCGTGGAACTATAACGCTGGGTATTTTGATTAAATTACAATGAAACCTTTCTGACTCGATTTCTAACCGGATGCTGGTCTTTTGTTTAACCGGATGCAGCTCATCATTCCCGCTTATTAATAGTAGTAAAATAAAAAGAAAACGTACCCAGAAAAGAGATAAATAGGAACAAGAGAGATTCACTGAATAAAATCCTTCTCCTTCCCTTTTTTTCCGGAAGCAAGGTGGGATCCGGCCAAAATTGTTAAAATAAAAGAAATCCGAGTGAATGGAAATGACAAAATAAAGAGAACAAGCTCCTTTTGGAACTTGTCAAGCTTCAGCTGTTAAACTTGTAAACTAACAGTAACAATAATAAACTCAAGATTAGAAATAATTAAACACATCGATAACACAATATATTTTGGTAGCAAAAAGCTGCAATCTGAGTAATATTATAAGATAAACAAAGTTTAATTCCAGCAGGATCCATCACAGCTTGACTACAACTCCAGTCTTCTGGAACACTATATTTAGCATATGGTATTCAAAGAAGTTATACTTTCCATTGCAGTGTCTAGGAGCAAACAGAGTTCATCAATCGTCATCACTGGACCGCATGCAGCAGAACCATTTCTTCTGAAAAAGCAACACGTCAAAGCAAGCATGCATAATTACAAGATATGCAGCAGTAAAAAAAATCAAAGAAGCAGTAAATACAGCAAGATAATTATAAAAAACGGAACATAGCATCGTCAGATAGTAATAGAAATCTAACAATATGTAAATACGAGAATAGCACTACCACTAGTGGGATGAAAGGAAAGATGCTCGACTACCTACTACCCTTCCTACACTGGTAGTATAAAGAAATTTTCTACACAATCAGGTCATATTTACCTACTGAAGTAGGTAACCTGCGCTATTTTCAAGATTGCGAATCTCACTTCTAACTTTAAACAGTACATAATTTTCTACACAATCAGGTCATATTTACCTATTGTAGCAGGTAACCTGCGCTATTTTCAAGATTGCGAATCTCACTTCTAACTTTAAATAGAACATGGAAAGATCTCAATGCATATATAACCAATCTTACTGTTATATCTACTTTATTCGGATTAGATTGCAGTTCCAATCCAACACAAGTGTTTTTGTAAATACTTTTTATTGTTTTCCAATTCAAAAGGCGAGAGAGACCTCCCAATCGGTCCTTCTCCTTCCAGACAGACAACATATAAAAAGTAGCCTTTTGACGATAAATCAGTATTCACGTGGAGAATAGATGAAAAGGTACAAGATAGTTCAAAATCTTAGTATCAAATTGGAAGAGAAGTGATTCTACAGGACAAGAAAAATTCAGATAGCAGGCAAAAGCCAAAAATAGAAAGCTCAAATTGGTATATTCCAGTATGTAGAGGCATATCTTAGTAAGAATCAGATTGTATAACCAATTTCAATGTCTTAATATAACCATTTCAAACTACATTCAATTTCATCATATACATATCTGAACGCATATACTCTTGACTTAATTTATCTTTCTTTTAAAACGACATGAAATGATGAATTACTTCCACAATATAAAAGGAAAGTATTGTTGCGGAAGCCAAATGTATATAGTGTGAATGAGTCAGAACTACTATACCAAAAATTATGGCAACCACCAAATAATAAATAAGACAATAAAACAAACAATAAAAGGTATACGAGAATTTACGAGGTTCGGCCGATTTTGCCTACTTCCTCGGACACAACCAATATTTTATTCCACTCCAAAAATACAAGTGAAATAATACTAAAGAGAGAAGATACAAATGCCTTGAGAAGATAAGAAGACAAATAAGAGGTGTGTTTAAATCCTAAATATTAGGCCTCCTTTTATAGAAAAAAATTCCCTACCAAAAGCTTACACCAACGATGTGGGATGAAAATATCTGACATATTCAACAAGCATTGTGACATTTCTTTTATCAGTTGTGGGCATATATTGAAAATTAAGCATAATGCTCATCATATAATTATGTTTGAGCTGAGGGTCTCCGGAAACAGCCTCTTTACCTTCACAAGGTAGGGCTAAGATCAGCGTAAACAATACCCTCCCCAGACCCTACTTATGGGGTTATACTGGGTATATTGTTGTTGTTGTTGCTCATCATAAATTATGTAACATCAGAGCACTTTAGTAAGGAATTTTATACTTTGGTGTCCTTGTTACTCTTGCTATTCCCGTTAATTACCATTTCTTAGTACTCCGTTTTTATTGTAGTTCTCTAGTCTATACCGTGAAAATTATTTCTCTGTGCTATTTTTCCCAACAAAAGCATCACGACTTGAGGCAACGATAACATAAAAACAGGTAGATAAGCATAGGACGATCAACCACAACTTACAGATTGAGGCTTTCCAAGAGTTGCTGTATGCTTGTAGTTTTTCTTTGGTGGCGAGTGATCTATCTTGCCCGTCTTCTTCTCGTTTCGAGCTCTGTTAAAGATGACAGAGAACCTCTCAGCTGAAGCTGGGTCATTAACATCCCACTCGCCAAACTTTGGAAGTGGACGACCTTCCTGTAGTGAATAAAAAGAAAAACTCTGAATCATGCTGTTCTATGTCAAAATATATTGAAGTGAAAATGAATCACATAAGCTTTGATCTTTGCCTTTTACATGTACATATTAGGAGAAAAAATTCTCCTAATATTGACAACATAAATAGTAAAGGTATAGTAATAAACCTCAGTTGTCTCTCATCACAGAGTGGTATAGACTATGATGATTTTGATGCTAATATAATAAGATACTTCATAATTCTCTGACGGGACTATGACTCCTAGAAAGTAAACGTACTAACATGACTAAAACATATATCTCTAACTAATTGATATGTGAATATACAAGTCTCTGACCAGAAAAAAGCTCTTGACATACACCGATTAACATCATATTGAGCCTTAACCAACTAGTCGGTATTGCTTAAATGAATCATTCACTTCCATTGTGTTATGTGCTAAGCAGAGCTAAGTTTAACTTGATTTAGATAGACTGGTGGTCGATAAAGTGGGATGAAAACTATGGGATCAGGGTCGAATCCCAATAGAGAAAAAAATGTTAATTAGGTCGTTTTATCTGTCTAAACTTTAAGCCTATACTGGTAGGAGGCCGTAAGTATATGTTGAAATAGTCGAGGTCTCACCACCATCATAAAAGTTACCAAATAAATAAAGAAAGAAAAAAACTAAAGGTTCTTCAAAATCTAATTTCACCATTATTTGTACATTGGTATCGAACATACATGAAATAGGCCGATAGATATCTAAAAAAAACATTATATGGGAAGCATAAATTGCAAAAAAAAGCAGATTGGCGTACAAAGCATCCCGCATTAATACGGGGTCTGGGAGAAGACCGATGTAGACAGCCTACCCTAATGCAAGCATTAATGGCTGCTTCCACGGCTTGAACCCGTGACCTATAGGTCATAAAGAGACAACTTTATTGTCGCTCCAATGCTCCCCTTCAAAACCACAAAAATGGAAAAGATCTCCAAAAAATAATCTAGGGCGACTATCAATAGAACAGAAAAATATAAATCAACAATGCATTGTGCAAGAACAAAACACTTATGCACACAATCCGAACTCAAAAATACAAATCTTTAAACCTTATAAAGAACACAAACATATAGAGAATTGTGAATCATACCGCCATGTCTTTAGAGTTTAGAAAGACAGAAAATAGTTTCAAAAACTTGATGGGAAAATGTGCGTGAATGCTCAATATAATTGATTGATTGATTAATTGATATTTCTTTTTTTATTTTATTTCAGAAGGAACAAAAAGTGAGGGAGAGTCGTTCTCAAGAAAAGGGGAAAAAGAGAGAGAAAATCTCTCCTTTTTCTCTTTCTTGGACTCTCAACTGAATTATGGAAATGTTGTTAGAGAGAAAAAGGAAAAAAAAGGAGAGAGAGGCTGAACAAGCTGGCTTAAATGTGAGCCACTAGTTACCATAGGTGGTTTTTATTTTTTATTTTTATTTTATTTTATGATGAGCTTTTTTGTTCATGATTTCGTTTTGTTGTTTGAATAATTAAAAATATGTAATTATTTACCAAGTGTAACTTATTACTATTGTGTTATGAACAGGCCCTTTACCAATTATACTATTGGGCTGGTATTTGGGCCAATTGTTAAAATGAGGAAATACCAAAATATGATGTGGGATCCGGGTTGAGAACATCCTTTAAAATATTAGAGTGCTGAAGGAAACGGAGGAGATATAAATAGCAGGAGTGTGTGTAGTTGTTAGGCTAAGCTGGTCTTTTCTTTTCATTAGCTATTTTGTAATAGCAGTCTGGAACCTCCCTTTTCTTATTTTTTTATTTTTTTGTTCCATGAATCAGTTGTAATTCCTCAGTTTGGTTGAATATCAGATTATATGTTCCTTTGGTAAATATGGATACATTACATTGGTGATCTCGTTGTCCCTCCTCTACCAACTGGGTGGCTTTTTTTCCACCTCCTCCATGCCCATTCCAACAACCATTTTTTCTGACTCCACTTCCGTCCCCGTGCCTCACTTTTCCACCTCCAGCTCCAGATAAATCACTATTGCAGGACATGAGTTGCGACTCTATTATATTTGCTGAAATGATCGATAAGGAGACTAATATGGCTATTCCAATTTCAGTACATATCAATTCAGACATGACTGCAACCCTGGTGTTCGACGAAATGCCTCATAGCCTCTCCAAGGTGTTTTCTGATCCACAAACCAAACAAAATCCCAGCCTATTAGAGTTTGAGCACTCTACTGCTGCTGTCACTTTGTCTGTTGAATCTGCAAACATTTCGGATGCCGTCGTCATTTCCTCTGAGTTGAACTCTGGTTCGGACGATGACAGAATAGAGGAAGAAGATTTCGTGACGACAAATTTTAATTCGCAGCCACCTGCGATTGTTACTTGGGACACAAAGCCAGATATTGGGCGGCACGAATCTCTATCCGTTGCCCCTATTTTCTCAGACCTTGAGAAATCTGGAGTTGCTTCCTCACTGTTTGATGACATGCCTGACCATAGTGGAGCGTTTCCATATAGTCTAATCTCTGAAAAGGTGGCTGCTCAATATATGTTACTTCATTTTCCTTTTGATCCTGGTTCAGTAGCTGGACGTGTGTTTGACAGTATAGAAATTGTGTTTGATAATAGTCTTCAGTTGAATCTTCCATGTATTACACCACTATGAACAATGGCATTGGGAGAGAAATCCATGCTACCTACTGCAGGCCAGCTGTTAGACATAATGTCCCAACCGTGTGACCATTCCAAGATGTTCCTCCATGAGTTATCCGCTACCAATATCCTTACCCCTATGGTTAAATATGAGTGGAAAAATAGAAACTCAGGCCATACGGACAAGGTATTTGTTGAAAGCTTCCGATGAATTGACACCAAGTCGCCTTGGGGTGGTATTGGGACTATCGCGAACGGTGCAATAAGAGTTTGTGCTGGCCATACTGCTATTTTCATGAGCAAAGTTGCAGGAAAATTATGGGTCAGTGAATTTATACAGGAGCTTGACATGGAGTTTGGCTGTATGGTTTTCGATACACTATCGGATTGGGTAATATCTGTAATATTTTATGATTGTAATAGAGCTACTGCTTCATTTCCACCTGATTTTGGACTACCCAATTGCAAGTGGGTAGATACTGGTCATGTAAGTGATTCCTTTGATATCCGACAACGCAGCCAAATTGAGTTTCCAAGTAAGAAGTTTCCCATGGCTCGAATACTTGTTGGGTATACTGCTATCTACTTGAACCATTACTATATGTTTGCTATTAGTTGTTGTGTTGACAATTGGTTTGATAGGGGGCAGGGATATAAGGCTGATTCAAGGGGAATTGACATGGGTGGTAAAAATAGTGATAATCTTACAAATTCTTGTGCATCTTACAGAATAGATAGTTTTGTTTGGATGTTACTAGATGGTGGTCCTTCATGTACACTTTCTGATTTTGATCATGACGATGACCACAACATATTAAATAACTTGTTTGTTGCTGATGGAGGAGGGCTTCCCAGATTGCTAGTTGAAGACAAAGCAAGATATGCTTCTCAAATCCTCAGTTTATTTTTTCTTCAATCTGAATCCGAGATTCATCTGTTACTAACTCATACAGACTGCAGTTCACGAGGACTAGAAGCACCAAAAGTGGTGCTCCAACTTCTGTGTACACCCCTTGATACATATTTTTTGTCATAGGAAGCTCAGAGAAGCTTCAAGTCACGCTTGGTCTGCTATAGAATCTTGCCTGCTAGAAAACCTTTTCCACCATCATATTATTTGTCATGAGATTGTTCTTGCGCTTTGGTTCTTTACCTCATGTCATGCTGACATAATTGTGGTCGCTGAACTTTTTGAAGAGTTTTGTTCGTTACTGACTTATGCAGAGCCCTTGTGGATATTGCCTGTTGGAAAGCTTACTTTGGGCATCGCTAACTTGTCTATTGTGGCTGAACAATTGCCAAAGGTTATGATAGTGATCAATATTTTAATTGCAGGATTTTTTGCAACTTATTTGAAACTGGTGCAGCTCAATGGCCTCTTTCCTAGTTGTGGTGGTGCATATTTGTTTAAATTGTTGGCATATAAGGTTAAGGGTGCTACTACCTCTTTTGAAGATGGTGTCTATGGATATATACCATGTCCTAAATCTATGTCTGCTACAGAGATTACAACCTATGTGGCCACAAAGGTGACAGTATCTTATGTGCTGTCCTTCTATACCATAGCTATGGGTTGTGATATCTCTGTCATCATGTGCCAATTGATATATCCAAACTCATAAAGCAATGACTTCTTTCACTTTACTGCAGTTAAGTTTAGAGTGACTAATTCACCTGCATTGCTTGACCTGAAATTCAAATGGGATTCGGAACCGTCCAACAAGAGGGCTAGAAATATTCTGCAACCTAGATTGAGCATACTTGCCATATATAGCCCTGCATTCTCATAAGCTTTATCATTTTCTGCTTTGCTATTGGAAACAATAACAATGCTCGATATTGTTATTGACGTGGACTATATTCTAGGAGATATCCCAAGATCCACAAGTTCCATGATGGGATATGGCAGTCCTTACCAAAGACAAGTTCTCCATAATGCTTTCTTTCTTATCTTTGTCATGAATGATCCTATTTTCGTCAACCCTTGTGGCGTCTATACCACCTGGTTTAGCAGGAAGTTGAGTCTTCCTAATTTCCTCATTGGTGTCATTTTCTGTGTGTTGCTTTTACTACCTACAAGCTCAACAGGTTGGGGTTACTGTGTTTTATAAATTGAGTGAAGATCAACAATATTTTGTTGATTGGATGAGTTGCTGTTGTGGTGGAACTAATAAGGAAAATATGCAGGGTTATGAACAAGAGCTAAATTTCTTTGATACTTCTACATCGCCTTGGAAATGGGCTTTCATGCACGGTTTTACAATGCTCCTTCAGAACACATATCAAAGGAAACAATTTACATTCATATTACATTATGCAAGGCTAAGGGAATGAATGTTGTGTGGGAAGAGCCTGTTGATGTAAATGCTCAATTATTGATGTTCTTCCCTGTACTATTTCTCTTACAAGGATTAAAAGCATATGTTGGAGCCTTGTTGCTTCAAACTATATTTACTGGTTTTACAAATGACGGACCGAAGCTTGCTTTGAATCTGGAGGACATAAGAGATATGAATTTCACTATAAGAGGCTTATTCTTGCCTTGTAGGCAAATTATTGCAGATGGTGCTTTGAAGCATCCTTGGAGTGAAATGCACTCTAGTGAACTATTTCCTATGCCCAATGAAGCAAAGACAATTCTTGAGGGCAAATTCCCTAGCTGGAACCTTGAGGACAAGGTTCTTATTGAGGGTGGGAGTGTTGTTATGAACAGGCCCTTTACCAATTATACTATTGGGCTGGTATTTGGGCCAGTTGCTAAAATGAGGAAATACCAAAATATGATGTGGGATCCGGGTTGAAAACATCCTTTAAAATATTAGAGTGCTGAAGGAAATTGAGGAGATATAAATAGCAGGAGTATGTGTAGTTGTTAGGCTAAGCTAGAACTTGGCCTTTTCTTTTCATTAGCTATTTTGTAATAGCAGTCTGGAACCTCCCTTTTCTTATTTTTTTCATTTTTTTGTTCCATGAATTAGTTGTAATTCCTCAGTTTGGTTGAATATCAGATTATATGTTCCTTTGGTAAATATGGATGCATTACATATTGTTTGTTATGGTGCTTACACTCATGGACGGATTTAGGGGGCGCAAGGGTGTTTATCCGAACCCCCTTCGCCGAAAAATTACACTATATATATAAGGTAAAATTTATTTTTTACTTCTATATATTATGTCTTGAATCGCCTTCACATAGCTCAAAAGCATGACTTAGTGGTCAAGTGGGTCCAAAACCATTATAAGGTCATTAGTTCAATTTCCACTAGCTACAGTCTCATTAAATTTTTTAACTTATTCCTTTTTAATTTTGAACCCCTTAACAAAAGTCCTGGCTCCGCCACGACTTACATTTATGACCGAAATAGAAACAGAGCGTTTCTTGGTTCAAAAATGGCGAATCAAGAAGCTCAACAAACTTTTGAAATAGCGTGCGTATCTTTAGGAAAATTAATGTGCCATTTTGCAAAGTTTGACCTAATAGTTAAGATCATGTCCGATTAACAAATTGGAGATCTCAAGTTCGAATATAACTACAGCACTTGGTATGAGTCCATTTACTTGGCAAAATTACAATTTTAACCACCTTTGTACATGTGAATTGGACAAGTTGCTCGGTAGATTAGTTGAGACACATGCATGCAAACTGAATTAAACGTCACCGCTTTAAAAAAAGGGTAAGCTCTTATATTTTGTGCGCGCTCTTTAAACACAATGTACTGTGTTTAACTGTTTTGTGATCGCGAACAATGTGATTGGATCCGCAACTACAAACGTTACAAGGTTATATCAAACAAGATCAAATTATATGACAATAGTAGATCAAAGAACATGCTGTAATAAACTTGTTAAATTGAATAAGCAAACAGTCAATAACACTGAGTTTTGTGACAACACTTTTATTGATTGAACTCGAATTCTATTACAATGTACAATTACAACTTGGATGGGAAATCAAATTGTAACTCCACAATCGAGCTCAACCTGAAAATGAAATGAATTAGAGGTTAGAAAGAGAAATGAAGAAGAAGAATGATAGTGAAGAATAGACAGAAGAATTTGGGAAGTGAGAGAATACCGGTCCAAAAACTGCTTTGGCTTGGGCCCAACTGAATCTATTATAGCAGCCCATCCACTAACTTCTAATTTTTCTTCACCGTTGGATAAAACTAATCTGGGCCATTGGATTAAACTACTTTGAGCCTTTGGATTTTATTCTTAATCTCCCTGATTCTTCCACGTTTCTTTAGAATTTGATCTAACTAATACACGTATATTCCCTTCAGACAATACTTTCCCAAACCCTAACAATACCACCTCGTCCAAATCGACCTTGTCCTTAAGGTCGAAACTGAGCAGCAAACGCCGGAAACTGACCCTTTATGTAACCCCAATCTTCCCACGTCGCCTCCTCCTCGCTCATATTGGTCCATTACACCAGAACCTTCACTGTAGCTGCATTGTTGAACTTAACCATTCTTCTCTTCAAGATCGTTAATGGCTGCACCACGACATGCACTTCACTGCCACATACTGGAGGTTGTTGATTCGACACGATGGTTGGACCCACGAGTCGTTTCAGCTGTGAGATGTGGAATACAGGATGGATTTGAGAACCCTGTGGTAGATCTAACTGGTAAGCGACTGAACCCACTTTCTTTATCATTGTATATGGTCCATAATATTTAGCGCAAAGTTTTAGATTCTTCCTCATAGCTATCGATGCCTGTCTATAAGGCTGTAGTTTCAAGTAAACCAAATCCCCTACATTTAAAGACCTATCAGTCCTGTTTTGGTCTGCATAGAATTTCATGTGAGCTTGAGCTTGCACCAGGTTATCCTTGAGATTCTGCAACATCTGCTGCCTCTGAGCTATGCATGCGCCTACTTAGGAGTGTGTGGAGTAGGGTAGGGATCCCAGTGGTATTTGTGGGGGATTGAATCCATAGAGTGCCTGAAAATGTGTACTCTTGAGGGCACTATGATGGTTGATGTTATACCACCATTCAGCCAATGGTAACCACTTGACCTATTGTTTGGGGTCTGAAAAAACCATAGATCTAAGATAAGACTCCAGGCATCTGTTGAGTCTTTTAGTCTGGCCATCTGTTTGGGGGTGGTAAGAGGTGGACATGGTGAGTCTTGTTCCCATTGTTTTGAATAACTGTTGCCAAAATTGACTAGTAAAGATTGGATCCCTGTCAGATATAATGGTTTTAGGTAGCCCATGTAGCTTATAGATCTCCTTCAAGAAAAGATTAGCCACATCCAGTGCTGTATAAGGGTGTTTTAGGGCCAGAAAATGACCATATTTGGTCAGTCTATCAATCACCACCAGGATAGCATTTTTCTGATTAGAAGAAGGTAGGCCTTCAATAAAGTCCATGGCTATATCTTGCCATGGTAATTCTGGAATAGGTAAGGGCTATAGGAGTCCAGGAGGGTGGACATTTTCTATTTTGGTCCTTTAGCAAGTGTATTACACTCAGAAACCCATTTATTTATAGTAGATTTCATGTTTGGCCAATAAAAAATAAAACTGATCCTCTTATAAGTGCCCTGTTGACCCGAGTGTCCCCCCAAAGGTGATAGATATAAGGCTTCAAATATTTTAAGCCTTAGGTCAGTTCCTCTACCCACATATATCTTATCTTCAAACCTTATAACTCCTTAAGTCAAGGTGAGCTTAGGTTTAGCCCCAGGAGTTGTAATCAACTCAGTTATGATTTGTAAAGCTGCTGGATCATGCTCATAGGACATCTCTATCTCCTTCATCCATGTCGGTTCTGCTGTAGAAATGGCATTTAATGTAGGCTCTTCCTCCATCCTTCTAGATAGGGCATCTTCCACCCTGTTCTCAGTTTCCTTTTTATACTGAACTTCATAATTTAATCCCAGTAGTTTAGTCAACCCTTTCTATTGTAGTGCAGTAGTCATCCTTTGCTCCAGTGGAAATTTCAGGCTATAGTGGTCAGTTCTGATAATAAAATGACTGCCTTGCAAGTAGTGTCTCCACCTTTCCACAGCAGATAGCACATCCATGTATTCCTTTTCATAGGTTGATAACCCCAAGTGTCTAGGAACTAATGCTTTGCTGAAAAAAACAATAGGTTTGCCTTCTTGCATCAAAACTGCCCTCATACCTTTTGCACAAGCATCGGTTTCTATAATAAAGGGTTGGTAAAATCTGCTAAGGCCAATACAAGAGCTGTAATCATGGCTTCCTTGAGTTGAATAAAGGCCTATTCAGCTTCTGGACTCCATTGGAAGGCATTTTTCCTTAACAAGTTGGTTAGAGGTTTACTGATAATCCTATAGGACCTAATGAACCTCCTGTATTAACCTGTCAACCCCAAGAAACCCCTTAAGGCTTTGATGGATTTTGGCATAGGCCAAGTAGACATAGCTTCAATTTTTGAAGGGTCAGTAGCCATTCCTTCTCCAGATATGAGGTGGCCATAATCCACTTTGGGTTGCCCAAATGAACACTTGGACATCTTGGCATAGAGTTTTTCTGATCTCAATACTTCTACCACCTTTCTGAGATGGATCACATGGGTAGTAATAGAAGAGCTATAAATTAAGATGTCATCAAAGAATACCAAAACAACGTTTCTCAAGTAGGCTTTAAAGACATGGTTCATTAAGGATTGGAAGGTGGCTGGGGCATTAGTTAGGCCAAAAGGCATAACTCTGAATTCATAATGCTCTAAATGAGTTCTAAATTCTATTTTATATATGTCTCCTTCCCCCATTCTAATCTGATGATAACCTGCCCTCAAATCAATTTTAGAATAAATGCTAGACCCACACAGCTCATCCATTAAATTATCCACTAAAGGAATAGGGAATTTATCCTTTATAATCATGTTATTTAACTCTCTATAGTCAATACAAAACCTCTAACTCCCATCTTTCTTTTTGACAAAAAGAACAGGAGAAGAGAAAGGAGAGTGACTGGGCTGTATAAGGCCATTTTGCAGCATGTCATTAATTTGTTTCTCTATTTCATTCTTCTGGAAGAAACTGTACCTGTAAAGTCTTATACTGATTAGGTTTGCTTCTGTTTTCAGAGGAATGTGGTGGTCATGCTGTCTCCTTGGTGGAAGAGTTGTGGGCTCAGCAAAAATATCTGGAAATTGCTGAAGGACCATCTTGATAGCTGCAGGTATACTTTCTTCAACCTGAATCTCTGTAGCTGATATAGTGAATAGATGAGCCCAGGTTGACTTCCCTTTCCTAATAAGTTGCTTAACTCCATAAGCAGACATACTCTTCAACTCTCCTTGACTGTATATGCCTTTCAATTCTACTCTTTTCCCTCTATAAGTAACCTCTACTTTATACTCCACAAAGACTAGAAGCATATGGTTGTGTTTTTTCATCCAATCCCCCCCGAGATCATTTTATTACCCCCTAATATTTAGAGTCTCACAATATCTTCAAACTTCACTCCCTGAATCTTTCATTTGAAACTAGGACAAGTGTGGTAGCTCATCACATGGTTCCTATTAGCCACAGTGACCCTCATAGGAGAGGTATCCTTAATCGTACACCCCATTTTCTTAGCAGTTTCCATGACTAGGAAGCTGTGAGTGCTTCCTGAATCCAACAGTATAGACATACCGTTCCTTTTGGACTCCCCTTTCAATATAATAGTGTTAGGAACGTAAGTTCTTGACAAAGCATTCAAACTGACTTCTTCATATATAGTTTCCTCCTGTAATTCTAAATGGATCCCTTCATCTACCATTTCTAATTGTTCTCCTCCTTCTTGCTCAGTGGTTGCAGAAATGGCATTCAACTGTTTCTGTTTACACTGATGGCCTAGGTGATACTTATCCCCATATTTGTAGCACAGGCCTTGGGCCCTTCTGGTCTCAAACAACTTATTGGCTTGAATACTCATTGAATTGCTGGAAAACCTATTGGTTGGGTTCACTTGCCCTGTACCCACCCCTCTGTTCTTTTGCAGTTTATCCTTCTTACTCAAGGATTCTAATAAATTCTCTTGATGTCTAGCCTTTTCCACAGCCTTACTGAAGGAGCAAGGATCCAACATTTTAACTGAGTGTCTAATTTCCTCCTTCAACCCTTCAATAAAGAACTCTAAGAAAATTTTTTCTGGTATAGTAGGGATTCTAATCAAAACCCATGCTTTTAGTTCTTCAAATTCCTCTAAGTATTCATCTACAGTTCCCTTTTGTTCAATGTTTTTAAATTCTCCAATTAAATTGAATTTACTGTTAACTGCTCCTTGAAATCTATTACATATTTCTATGGTGAAATCAGTCCATCTAACAATTCCTTTACTGACATGATAGGAGAAAAACCAAGATTCAGCCTTACCGTTGAGATGAAGAACTGCCTCTTCCAATTTTTGCTGGGGATCTGTGATTCGATTATACTGGAAATATCTTTCATACTTGCGTAACCAAGCACATGGATCTTCCCTTTCAAAGTAAGGAATTTTCCACCTGGAATGGGTGAAATTCCCTTGTGATCGACCCACTGAAGATTCACCATTCTTTCCGTTTCTTGTGCGATTAGCAGACCCAACAAGCTGCAGTCCCTCAGCTGGTGCACTTCCCAGAATCCCTTCTCGTGGGGAAATCATCTTTTTCAGTAGTTTGTCGATTTTATTACCTAGTTCTTTGATTTCTGATTCATTCGACAGTATGTAATTTTGTAATTGTGCTTCAAGTTTTTAACTGATTCATCTGTAGTCCTAGATCTTGTTTCTGCTCCAGTTATATTGAATTAGCCAAAAAATTGCTCTGATACCAATTGTAATAAACTTGTTAAATTAAATAAGTAAATAGTCAAGAACACTGAGTTTTGTGACAACACTTTTATTGATTGAAATCGAATTCTATTACAATGTACAATTACAACTTGGACAGGAAATTAAATTGTAACTCCACAATTGAGCTCATCCTGAAAATGAAATGAATTAGAGATTAGAAAGAGAAATGAAGAAGAAGAATGATAGTGAAGAATAGACAGAAGAATTTGGGAAGTGAGAGAATACCGGTCCAAAAACTTCTTTGGCTTGGGCCCAATTGAATTTGTTATAGCAGCCCATCCACTAACTTCTAATTTGTCTTCACCGTTGGATCAAACTAATCTGGGCCATTGGATTAAACTACTTTGAGCCTTTGTATTTTATTCTTAATCTCCCTAATTCTACCATATTTCTTTAGCATTTGATCTAACTAATACACGTATATTCCCTTCAGACAATACTTTCCCAAACCTTAACACATGCTTCCAAATCAAACGTACGTGCGCAACATGGCCTTTTTTGCATGCATGATAGCGTGATAATCCGTTCCTCTTGAGTCTTGATCATTCTCTTTGTCAATTTCATGTTTTTAATTGTATCACAACTTTGCATCTGACTATATATATACTGCCAGTTGCGGATTCAAAAATTTTAATATAGAAAAATTTGGAAGAAAAAAAAATACAAACTTGTACAGTTAATGTATACACTTACTATAAGTGAATTCGACAATTTACATATGTACAATTTTTTTTGTCTTTATCGTAATTTTATACAATAGAGGGGATTCAATTGAACTTACCCCTTCAACACATTTGGTGCAACGTGCCAAATGTTATGGCATTTACCTTTAAAGCACGCCATATTCTCCACCATGAGGATATTATAGCCTATAAGAGTATCTCTTATACAAATCTCTGACTTGGTTGCTAAATTTACTGGAGATTCAGCAATTGCTTTAGCCTATATTTGTGATAAAAGAAACACAAAAGAACGCTGTTAATAATAACCATTCGTTGTCGTCCAGCGGTTAGGATATCTGGCTTTCACCCAGGAGACCCGGGTTCGATTCCCGGCAACGAAATTTTTTAATTTATTATTTCAAAGGAGGTCAATAGAGACTTTTAGTTCTTTTGGTAATTCACCTATTTCTTTTAAATTCCAGTTTGAGACAATTATTGTCTTCTTTTGGAACCAAAATCACAGTCATAAATGAAGAGAGATAATTATTTTGTATTAAGAGAAGAATTAATCTGAATATGTAAGTTAGTTCTCCTTTACCAGTAGGACTATGGTGAATCAATAAGATAGCATTTTGGGATTAGAATAATGATAACTGGTCGTGAGGCGTGATTAGTCAAATGCTCCAACAATTTTAACTTTTAATGGTTATTTTTTTTTGAAAAAGTTGTGTTTTCTCATAGATAATTAAATTATTACGTTTTTTTATTATAGTTCGTTTAATTATATAGTAATAGATAAAATCAGATAACTGTTAGATGTTGCAAATCTAGAGGAGAAATGGAAAATGAAAAGTAGGTGTTGCACTTGAGAGAAGCTTCGAGAAGAAGAGATAAGCATGAGATATTTCTTATTATCGAAATGAATCCAGTACATCCGTACAAAAAATGGAGACCAAAGTAACAAATATAAATAGTGGGCCTTAGACCCTTGACCCGGTGGCCCAGTTACAACTGATACAAAAAATAGATTGGGCCACTACTAAATCAAACTATGACTAATTACAATAAAAAATCCAACGACCATATCAACCTTTGTCTTCTATTATTCTAACAGCCCCCTCAAGTTGGAGGGTGAGAAAACCCCCAACTTGCGAAGATGGAAATGATGCGCAAGCCCAGGGAGCACCTTGGTAAGTATACCAACAACTTGCTAGCAGTGGATACATGATCCAAGCTGATCAGGCCATCACCAATTTTTCCCTCTAATAAAATGGCAGTCCAGCTCTATATATTTGGTCCGCTCATGAAAAACAGGGTTGCGAGCAATGTGCAATGCAGCCTGGTTATCACAGTATAAGAGAACATGAGCAGAAGAAGGAAGACCAAAATCAAATAATAATCTGGAAAGCCAAGTAACTTCAGCAGCAGCTTTACTCATGGACCTATATTCAACTTCAGCAGAGGAAAGAGAGACCACAGGCTGTTTGTTAGACTTCCAACACACCAAACAGTCACCCAGAAACACCAAAAACCAGTAACAGACCTTCTACTATCAGCACAAGAAGCCCAGTCACTGTCACAATAGGCTCTTAAACTAACTTTAGGAGAATTACTGAAGAACAAGCCAAAATCAGAAGTCCATTTCAAATAGCGCAAGATATGTAAGGCAGCCTGCATATGAGGAATACGAGGGGTTTTTAAGAACTGGCTAAGGTATTGTACAGCAAAACTGATATCAGGTCGAGTGTGGGTTAAAAAATTCAACTTGCCCACTAAACATCTATATTCCTCTGGCTTGGGCAAAAGATCACCAACATAAGCCTTTAACTTCTCATTGATAGTAAGAGGACAAACCACAACTGAAGAGGCAGAAGAGTCAAAAGACTCTAACAAATCATGAGTGAACTTCTTTTGGTGAAAAAGAACACTAGAATCACAATAAAGCACCTCAATACCCAGAAAATAATTAAGGGAACCAAGGTCCTTAATCCTGAACTGTTCATGTAGAAAGCCTTTTAAAGATGAAATCTCAGAAAGATCAGTGCCAGTCAAAATAATGTCATCCACATACACAGCTAAAATAACCAAAGAAGAACCAGAACCCCTAGTGAATAGGGAGTAGTCATTCAAAGAATGAGAATATCTTCTAGAGCAAAGAGTTTGAGACAACTTTGCATATCATTGTCTGGAAGCCTGTCTCAAACCATAGAGGGATTTGAGTAGTTTACAAGCCAAAAGAGGAGAAGTAGATTAAGAGGGAGAGATAGGCAAACCAGGAGGATTTTCATGAAAACCTCTTCATCAAGATCCCTATGCAAGAATGCACTATTGACATCAAGCTGGAACAAGGGCCAGTGCTGTTTTACAGCCACAACAATCAAAGTTTTCACAGTAGACATTTTGACAACAGGGGAAAATATTTCATGAAAATCAACCCCTTCAACCTGAGTATCACCTCTAACTACTAAACTGGTCTTATACCTCTTTAGAGACCCATCAGCCTTATATTTTACTTTATATACCCATTTACAGTCTATAGGCTTTTTACCACGGGGTAACTCAATAATATCCCAAGTTCTATTTGCCTCCAAAGCCTCAAACTCCTTCCTCATGGCCTCTTACCACGCAGGGACAACACCAGCCTGTGGGTAAGTGTAAGGCTCAGGAATGTGGAGCTGTGAAGTGGTTGCATTGAATGATAGAGACTCAGAGCTAGAAGAAACAGGGGCAGAAATGGAATTAGAAAGAGTTGAACAGATAAAATCCTGAAGATAGGCAGGGACATAATGAGGTCTGCTAGACCTTCTAAGAGGAGGAGGATTAGAAGATGGAGCAGAAGAAATAGGAGCAGGAGAGGGTAGAGTAGAAGCTGAAACATCAGAAAGAAGAGTTGAAGGTAAAACAGAAGAAGAATGGATATGGATAGAAAGGGATGGAGAAGTGATTGGAATAGAAGGTATAAATGGGGCAGAAGGATTGAAGTAGGAGTACGGATAGGGGAAGGTGAATCATAAGAAAAATGATCAGGAGAAAGAGGAGAAGGCAATGCAGGTGATGGAGAAGGAGAAGATGTAAGAAACGGGAAAATGTGTTCATGAAAAATGATATCTCTAGAGACAAAACAAGACTTAGTGGTGAGATTGTAGAGTTTGTAACCCTTTTTGGCAAAGGGTATCCTAGAAAGACACATGGAATAGATCTAGGATGAAATTTATCCCTATGGACCTTAGGCATAGTAGAGTAACATAGGCAACCAAAAGACCTGAGATGGGAATATATGGGAGCCTTGCCAAAAAGTAATTCATAGGGACTCGTTTTTGAGGAGGGGGGAAGGGAATCTGTTTATTAAATATGTGGCAGTAAGTAGACAATCTCCCCAGAACTTTACAGGAAGATGAGATTGAAACAAAAGAGCCCTGGCAGTTTCTAGCAAGTGTCTATGTTTTCTTTCTACCACACCATTCTGTTGTGGAGTGTGTGGGCAAGAGATTTTATGAATAATACCTTTTTCAGAAAAGAAAAGTGCCCGAGAAGAAGAGGAACCTAATTCTAAAGCATTGTCACTCCTTACAATCTAGACTCTAATTTGAAATTGGGTTTCAACCATGGAAATAAAAGCTTTCAATAGGTCAAAAGCATTGCTTTTAGCCCCCAATAGGTATGTCCAGGTGGCCCTAGTGTAGTCATCTACTATAATAAGGAAATACCTAGCACCAGAGTGAGTAGGAGTGGAGAAAGGGCCCCAAGTATCTATGTGAATAAGTTGAAAAGAATGAGAGGATTGAATGGAACTATCATGAAAGGGAAGCCTAGTTTGTCTTGCTAATGGACAAATAGGACAAGTGAAGGACTATTTGGAGGACAAGTCACAATTAACACCAGAAATAAATTTCATCTTGGAAAATGGTATATGCCCAAGTCTGTAATGCCAAACAACATCAGAGTTATTCACTTTATTTGAAGTAACTATGGTATTTATAGATGAATTGTTATTCATATCAGCATTAGTAGTAGAAAGTATAGGTAAAGAGGAAACAACTGAAGAACAAGAGTTCACATGAGCAGACTCAATGGGTGAAGTCACATGCTAAAATAACTTGTAAAGTCCAGTGTCCAACCTACCAAGCACCACTGGCTTCTTCACTGAAGGGCCTTGGAATGTGCAAGCAGGCTTGGTAAACTGAACAACATCATCACAATAATTTAAAAGTTTGTGAACAGATATGCGATTATGTTTGAAACTGGGAGTGTAAAGGACATTATGAAGGATTAAATTAGGGAACAAAGTTAAAGATCCAACATTGGTTACTTTAACTTTGTACCCATTTGGGAGAGACACAAGATAGGGAATGGGAAGAGTGATTATGTCAAAAAGTAGGCTTTTAATAGAAGTCATATGATCAGTAGCTCCGGAGTCTATTATCCGAACAATTCCATTCACACTAGATAACATACAAGCTCCATAAGAAACACCCTCATAAGGCATGAGCTTACCAGCAAAGTTAGCAGAAGCCAAAAGAGGTGGAGAGTGTGGGGAAGCAGAAATTTGGGATTGTTGCAATAAGGTCATTAGCTGGGAGTATTGATCCTTGGTGAGGCCAGGTATAACAGAAGATTCTTCATGCTCAGTTGGACCAGCAGAACTACCAGGCACAAAATTAGCACCGGGAGAGTCAAGCTCAACATGTGCAGCAGATCTGCGAGGAGGAGGTCCTTTGTTGAACTTGAAATGAGAATGATATCCATGCAGCTTATAGCATTTATCTATTGAATGACCAGGTTTTTTGCAGTACTTGAAAATAAGATAATTCCTGGTCCCATCAAAAGAAACCTTGGAGGGAAATGAGGGCTTAGAAGTCCCAGCATGAAAAGAAGTAGATTGAGATGAAAACTGAGAGGCAGAAGACACTTGTCTCTGTTTTTCATTAGACAATATAATACTGTACACATTTCCAACAGATGGAAGTGGCTTCATCATTAGAATGTTGCTGCGAGTCTGCATATAGGTATCATTCAGACCTATAAGGAACTGATAAACCTTCTGCTCTTCATCCTCAGCAGCTTTCCCTCCACAAGTACAAACTCTGATTTTGTAGGATGCAATCTCATCCCCGAGTTGTTTAATTTTGTTAAAATATGAGGCTATGTCTAAAGACCCTTGGGAAATATGGGCTAATTCTTTCTTTAGCTCGAAGACTCTAGCCCCATCAGCTTTGCCATATCTCTCTTTCAATTCACACCAAATTTCCTTGCCAGATTCAGAATATTCTACACTACGAGATATCTCTTTTGATCAACCATGAAACTACAAGATTATTACATCGTTGCCATTGGCGAGCCAGAGGAGACCCAACATGCAGCTTTGTAGAAGAACCGCTAATAAAATCAAGTTTATTTCGAATAGAGAGAGAAACTAAAATATTTCTCCTCCAGCTGCCATAGCAGGTGCCATCAAATGGACAAGAAACCAAAGAAGCTCCTAGTACGTCTGATGGATGCACATATAGGGGTGACAAGGATGTGTAAAATTATCCTCATGAAACACAGTGCGAGACGCAATAGATGAGGAGGAAGGTGTGATAGCAGGATTATCATTCGTCATTGTGAAAATACCGGGTAATAAAACACAATATTCAAACTAATATTCAACAAAATAAGAAATGTGGAGAAGAACTGATTTACCCCCCTCTTTTGCAACCTAAAAGAGAACAGTCTTGTAAAATCGAAGAAGAGACTTCAGGCGGCTCAGCGAAAATGATAAAGAAACCCTAGCTCGAAGTAGTCGACACCCTAGCTCGAAATAGTCAGAAAATCATTCAATATTTCCATCAAAACTAAAGATCCAGTAGAAGTAAGCAAAGTATTCCGAAAATTTCCAGCAAATTCGGACAAAACCCTATTTCAACATGAAATCAACAAAAAACCCAAAATTCGACGAAGAACGATGTGATTAACATCGATCGGAAGCAGATGAAATGAACTATCAGGATCTACGCTCTAATACCATGTTAGATGTTGCAAATCTAGAGGAGAAATGGAAAATAAAAATTGGGTGTTGCACGTGAGAGAAGCTTCGAGAAGAAGAGAGAAGCATGAGATATTTCTTATTATCGAAATGAATCCGGTACATCTGTACAAAAAATAGAGACCAAAGTAACAAATATAACTAGTGGGCCTTGGATCCTTGACCAGGTGGCCCAGTTACAACTGATACAAAAAATAGATTGGGCCACACTAAATCTAACTATGACTAATTACAATAAAAGACCCAACAACCATATCAACCTTTGTCTTCCATTATTCTAGCAATAACAAAAAGTGTTATACCGGACTTTTGTAATTTCATTTTAACGTATCATTAAAGCTCCGCAAATATTAATCATAGTTATTCATTCTATTGAGCTATACTTCGATCTGCTGCATATCACAAAAGAAAGGAAGATAAATTAAGAATTATTATTAGTGAAATTTGTCTTCATGAATAAATCAATTGCTTACAAATGGTAAATGAAAGCAAAAACTAAAGAGAAAAAGATAAAGAAAACAAAAAGAATAAATGCAAAAAATAGAGCGGTTATTTGTTTTTCATACAATATACAATTAAATTACAAAGCACATATATATGTGCGTAACAAAATAAATTCATTGATACCTACACATCCCAAATAATTTACCCGGTTTTACCCACTTTAACCTATTTACCCGTCATACCGTTTTCATAGCATGCCATTAATTGATCTTGCGTCTTTTGTATTCTTTTTTCTTCTCTCCTTTTCTTCTAATTTCATTTTTTTTCTCAAATTATTTATTTATTTATTTATTTATTTATTTATTTATTTTCTCCATAATCTTGTTCCATTCACTCTTTTGGATCGTTTCTTTTCAATTTTCTTATTTTTTTCTTTTCTTTTTATATATACATTATATTTTTGTTCTCCTTTTCTTTTTTCTTTCATTTTTATCTTATTTTTACATATGTGTATGACTGTAAATGTTTTTAGCATATGTATACCAAAATAATATATTAATATAAAAAATGAAATATTGGTATAATAAAATAACATATTAGTGTCAAAGACAATAGTATATACCCAAACGATATATAAATATATTAAATAGGTATATTACTGTTTTATGTGTACTCCTTCATCTACTTTTGATGTAGTCAATAATACCTCCATAAGACTCCATCAAACGCTTCATTTAGGAAAAGGTTTGGAAAAAGCATGAGAATTCTGTTCGAAAATTGAAAAAGGGGGCTTGTGGGAAATTTTAAGAAATTTAAAAAGGAACAAATTTTAATAGTATAGTGTCTGTTGCATAATTATACTATATACTACAATAATATACTATCATGTTATATTGTATACCGTAATAATATACTTTTATATTATACTATATACTATAATAATATACTATTATATTATACAGTATTCTGTAATAGTATATGATTATATTATATTATATACTATAATATATTGTAACCATACTCTATTATGTTATACTATATACTGTAGTTGTATACTATTATACTGTATCTGTTGAATTAATTATTGTACATCCAAATGGTATACAATTTACCATTTCCCTATACAGTATACATCAATTTTGACCTAAATTTAAAAAATTGACTTCAAAATAGGGGTGGGCATATATCGGTTAAAACCGATAACCCGAACCGTTAATTCTTTATTGGGTTATCGGTATTGGGTTATTGGGTTAACGGTTCGGTAACGGGTAAATTTTTTTTTTATTGGGTTATCGGTTCGGTCTCGGTTTACATTTTTGTTATTGGGTAAAAATCGATAACCCAATAAGAATTAAGTAATTTACTAATTTACCGGGTTTTATTTTCCTAATTCCCTTTCCCTCTTCACAGTTCACTCAGTCTTCAGAGTCCACCCTAGTCCGCCACAGCCCCAAGAGTCAAGAGTCACCACCAGTTCTCCGCCCGTTGGCCATACATCAGCTTGCCAGTTCTCCGCCAGTCACGCCTCACTCCCTCATCGTGTAAGTTTTGGCTCAAGATTATTTTTGCTTCTGTTTGCTTCTGTCAATCGCACCAGTTCTGTCTTCTATTTGCTACTTTGCTTCTTGTTAACTGTTCTGTTTGCTCAAATGTTTGCTTTTGTTTGCTCAATAGCTTCTGTTTGCTCAAGATTTTTTCTGCTTCTTGTTAATTGTTCTGTTAATTTTTCTGTTTGCTTCTTGTGGGTTATCCTTCTAGGCTTGTTGAATCATGGTCTGGTAATAATCCTTGTGATGGAAGTTGGTGGGGATTAAGCTGTGACAATAACCATAAGGTTACTGTCATAAACTTGCCTAGGTCTAATATTTCTGGGACCTTGAGTCCTTCAATTGCAAACCTTGAATCTGTTACTCACATTTATCTTGGATCTAATAATCTTTCTGGTTTCATTCCATCTACTTGGACTAGCTTGGCTGAAAATTTCAAATTTATGTAGATTAATTAGCAAGAGACAGTAGATACTATTTCATTTTAAGATTTTAAGCTAAATCAGTAGATACTCCTAAATTGGTGGAAGTTCTAGTGTGCCTTCAAGATTGGCTTCGAAGTGAGCCATTACATGTAAGTGTTGAGGAAGATTTAGATGTTCTCGAGCAACTAGAACAAGGTAGCAATATTTTAATTTGTTTGATTGTATGTTATTTTTATAAATAGTTTATTTAATATTTTTGTTGTTTGACTTGTTAATATATATTCTTATAGATTTTGCCAATCTTGGAAACGAATCATGCGATGATGATGTGTAGAATCTTAGATAGTTGTAAGTTAAAACTTTAGTAAGTTAATTATTCAACTTATATAACATATTGTATGATTACAAATATTACTTGACTTAATATATTTTCTTTTTATGTTTAATAGGTGTAACCATGCCTCGACGTTGTGGTCTCAAAGCTATCTCACATGTTTGGAGTCACTATGAAAGGATTGAAGAAGGTGATGATGGATGGTGGAAAGTAAGATGTAGTCATTGTCATCTTGTTTTATGTTACAATGCACAACAAACTTGTACTAAGTCCATAATGAGGCATGTTGACTTGTTGAGCTTTGTTTGGAGCGCAATTTGGTGAAGCCTATAAGGATTGAGTAGTTGTGTTGTTTACTTGAATTTGAAATATTAGTATGTTTGGACTTTGAACTTGTTAATCTTAAGGTTGCTACTACTTCGTATTGTTATTAATATTGTCAGCTGTAGTTGTACTCAGTTGTGTCATATATAGCAGCTTTAAAATTGTTATTGGTGTTCTGTCTTGAACTTGAGAAAGCAGTAGCGTTGTACTCAGCAGTAGCATTGCCCAGTTGTGAGAAATATTTTAGGACTGGTAGCGTTGCCCAGTTGTGAGAAAGCAGTAGCGTTGCCCAGTCAACTGAACTGCCCAGTCATAGTTCGTGATTTCTTTCAATTGAGAAAGCAGTAGTGCTGGATTTTTTAGTCTTTTTGTAGGTTAGCAGCTGGATTTGAAAGCAGTAGCATACTAGCAGTCTTCTGTTGCATTCACTTTTAATATTCAGCGTTCATCACTTTTAATTTTAGTTTTGCCTTATCAGGTAAACCGATAACCGAACCGATAATGATCAATAACCGGTAAACCAATAACCGATAACCAATATCTTATCGGTTTGGTTATCATGTGATGATATTTGTAAACCGATAACCGATAGGCAAAACCGATAATTTTCAAAACCGAACCGAACCAACCGATGCCCACCCCTACTTCAAAATCTCCATCAAAATTGACTAAAAATTTAGCCACAATATTTTGAGCACACCCCAGTTACAATCGGGGAGGGGGGGGGGGGGGGAGCTACAAACTCAATAAAACTTAGTTATCATGAGCTTCAAAATTCAAGGTTTTTCAACGGTGGATCCAATTTTCTTAAACAAATATCTAAAAATCGGCGTTAACACCACAGTCTACACATCACACCACGATCTAATTTTTAAGTCCATAATCTTGCTTTATAAGCCCGAGCAATCAAAAGTCCATTCCCTCCAAAAATATTTCTTCTAAGATTTTAACTACTCTAAGAAGGTTTGATTCCAAGATTTATCATGGCGAAAAAACATATTATGAAACTACCAACGGATGTAATTTCCAAAACTTTTGTTCGACTTGAGCGTTTGAAATTGCTTGATTGATGTAAGCATATCTGCAGATAGTGGCAAGAACTATTAAGAAGTCCTGAGTACATATTAACTCACTATCTGGAATCGTCGTCGAAACCGTCTTCCTTTCTAATCCACCATCTTGACTCATTGACGGGTGAACACACCATGCAAATCACAACCATGCGATGGAGAATTTTAATCACACCACGCCTAATGTGTTTCCTGAGACGGAGGTGATCGGCATTATTAAAAGGGTGGTTTATTTTTTTCCGATGCAACCTGGAAATCAAGTTGTGCTTTGGTATCCGTTCTTTACACAAATTCTTGAAATTTCCCAGCCAATTGAGAATGAACCAATTGAGGAGGATCAATCTGTCTCAATTGGTATGGGATGTGTAGGCATTACTGTGTTTCTAATCAGAATTTTCCATTCAATTCTTTCCACTCTGGAAAGAATACAGATTTTTCAATACTGAAACTTTTGTTTCGGAAGTAATAGAGAATGACATATTGATAGGTGGTTTTATATTTCCATATTGTGATATGGTAGTTAAAAGGGTGTCGTTGTTGTGTTATCAGGGGAGAAGATAGAAAAATAACTCAGTTCCATGTAGGTAGAAGAAGCATGATCCTCTTGACTTTTTCCAATATTGGTCTATTTAACCACTTAATGTTTGAGTTGAGAGATACACTTTCTATATTGATGTGGAACATTGGTAAGTTAGAGTGACAATTTGGCAATATAATGATATCAACCTTGGATGGGCACATTATACAAATTCCAAGTACCAAATGGCTACATCGCATAATTGATATTTTTGGGGCAGAACAGATGGTCGGAGAGGCAGTGGAAGGCAACTCTGTAACGACAATGATAATCTCGATAATGACGATATATTGAATGAATTACACACTATTGATGACTATGTCAAAAAATGCCTCTAGTTTTGGAATAGAACGGTTCCTATAGGTGCTGAGGTAATTCTTTGATATTTCAACTTATGCTTACTTTGAGTTTTGCCAATTTTTTATTATATATTTTTGTTATTGTTTTTTGCCAATTTTGTAATATTTTTATTTATTGTTGGTTTTATGTGGGGGAGATGTTGATGAAGGAAATTTGGGTTTACTGAGATCAATAATTTTGACGAGATTGTTAATTGCTATAGGAGTTGGGGCTAGTTTGATCGTCTTAAATAGACTGAGAGGTTGATGGTTCACTCTATTAAATGTCAATACTCTTAATCTGTTTCCTGAGGTGACAGTAGTCGCTTTGTCAAAAGGGTAATGTGTATTTACCGGTCGCCACTTAGAATAAAGTTACTCTCTAGAATACCTTCTCTAAACAAAATGTTGAACTTCCCCACCCAATTGGAAGAGTCATTAGCTATATTAAGAATTTAAAATGTTCCACATTCAAAGTACAAACAAATTTAAAATGTTGAATTCCTCATTACACTCAAAAATTTCCCCAAACCCGATGACTATTTTTGAACTAGTCCTTAGACCACATATTTTTTTTTATTTTTTTTTATATAATATAGAGTTTATTTGAATGTGATTTTTATAAATGTTCTTATTGGGATTGAACTGGTAATCGTTGTATAATGTATATTGTGAGGCTACTTAATGAATCTTATTTATATTATATGAGTTGTATGAATTGGAAGTTTAGATTAATATAAGTGTCATGCTAAGCAATAGTTACTGAAATATTTCCTTATTTTTCACATTATCATCAAATACTATATTCTTTTTCTCTAACTTTTAACTTTTAAGATTTGATGATTAGTTATTATAAAATATTTTTACTTTCTATTTTTCTTATTCTCTCCCTTAAAGCATGTTGAGGCAGCACTTGTTTGTTGAATGTGCCATAGATTGAAGGTAGCATTTAGCATTTCTCTGTTTTAGTAACTATTTTTATCAGAAATTACGCATTAATATCTTGATAATTCACACCATTCTTTTTTTCTTGTTCTCTCCCTCAACGCACGTTGAGATGGCACTTGTTTGAAAGATTATTATAGAAAAATGCTTTCGTAAAATAGTAATTTTAAAATTATCATAGAAGTGAAAATTAGGAAAAGTAAATTGTATTAGGAATAAAATAAAAACTCAAGCATAACTCTATTTGTAGAAATGTTCATGGATAACTTCAGTGCTTACAATTAATAGGTAGAAGAAACGAAAAATAAAATAGAGAAAAATATAAGAAATAAAAAGGAATAGAAATTATTTAGCGGTTATTTTGCCATACAATATACAATCAAATTATGTGAATACCAAAACCATATTAACAACAACCTCGTTCATATATTCAAACAAATACTAAACCAATACTCAAAATAAATGTCATCAACCAACCATTAACACTCATAATCATAGCTCCATTATTATCCGCCGTCGCATCCGCCGGAACGTCACCGTCGTCGTCGCCGGAGCTCGGCTCCGGCGCAGTGTCCTCAGAATTATTAATAATAGACTTTGCTTTAAACAATTCACTTGGCTGCAAAACTTTGTCAATTTTATAAACAGCTAATGGCTCCTCATCTAATAAAGTTCCAGTAATTTTTGCTGTCACAATATTTGTGTCTAATTTAATATTATCTCCATCATTTTTCACAGAAAAATCGTACTTATTATTTTTCCCTTTTGTTGTTGCCATAGTATTTATAAATCCATTTTTAGACCTTAACATACCTAAAGAATGATAATCTGGAATACCATGATACAAAAGCAAAGAAATTTGTCCATTTTTGGTTAAATTCTTGTACTTAGGTAAAAAACTGTTAACGACTTTATCAATCGGGCAAAATATTGTTAAGCCATTTTCCACAATATCTGTAAAAGTTTTTGTAACTTTTGAAATTTCTAAAAGTTTGGCAAATTCTTTGCAGCCTTTATTTGTCATTAAATCAATTATGTTAATTTCTGCTGGAGCAGATACTGGAGCTTCTGCATCTGTAGATTGAATAATATTGCTGATTTGTATGACAGAGATATTATAAGGGATTTCTTGAACGGATTTGACGAAACTAGCAGAGAAATGACCGTCGTTGTCTTCTGTGGTGAACTCTACTTTTTTACCTTTCGTGTTGGTAATGTTGATGTACCCTGATGTCCCAGGGGCCTCACCTGCAAAGACGGATTCAGAATTTTTAAACTAATAGGTTTACGATTTTGCATTCTTTGGAAATATGAATTTTATAACCTAATCCTATGTTATTTTTTACATATATATGTTCACACATCTATTGTATATCCAAGGTTTAAGATAAATATTGTGGATTCAATTGAACGTAGAGGTGACAAATCAACTAACTTTTCTGTAACTCGCTAAACTCATCAACATTAAACGAGTTATGGCATGTTTGTTGACTTGACCTAACGAGTTAAACCTGAAATATTGGGTCAAAATGGTTCAAATTTGTGTAGTCCAATAAGTCAAAATGCAACTCAAATCCAAACATGCGCGCAAAATCTAGTTTGGAGATTGAGAATTCTGAAAACTTGGAAAGAATTTAATTAAGTTAGAAACTAAAGAAAATAAACTAACTTTCACTTTCTTTTTTGAAAAATAAGAAAATAAAGCAAGTCGAGTTATATATATTGAGCTGGTTGAATTATGACCTATAATTTTGACTTATAATTCAACACATTTTAACCCAACTTAAACTTAAATCAGAGTGATAACCTATTATACTCAGTTAAATTAGAATTAGATTGGACTAATAGTGTATAATTTCTTTACACTTTCAACACTTATAACTTAAAATTTTAATTTAATTGATTTAAGTTTGTGCATTCTAATATAAAACACAATATTTTGTACTTCTTTTCGGCATTTTTTTCAAATATATATCTTTATTATGAAATATATGCCAACTCACCGGTAGCTTGGAAAAGGGTGGCAGTGAGGGTTGTCCCATTAGTGATCTTATGGAGTTTCTTGGAGCTAAAGTAATCTGCAAAAACATGGAGAGAGAGCACATTCTTGAGAGTGTAAATGGACAAGTGTTTATCGAGGAGGTCATCCATGGCGGCGTTGTCCACCGCGCAAACGGTGATGGTTTGGCGACGGTTGATCTCGGAAGCTAAGTGAGTAAGGGTTAAGTAGCGGTTAAAGGTGGAGAATTCGCGGTGTTTGGCAAGAATTTGAGAGATATTGTGGGCAGAGGAGGTAGTGGTAGTAAAGAGAAATAGTAGAAAAAGTAGAGACAGAGAAAACGACGACAAGTGCTGCATTTTTGTTTCGCAATTTAGACGATATGAGTTCTGAAAAGAAGAATTGGAGATAGCATGAGTTACTTTTGGAGGAGGGGTTTATAAGCAATATGGAATTTGGTAGGTGTTGTTAAATTAGAGGGCGACAAGACTTTAATTTTCTAGCTTTGTTAAGGAATTAGTTACACCAATTACATTTACTATAACTTTATAAGCACTTTAAAAACATGACCAAAGTAGAGAATAATTCAAATTGAAATGTATCATATGAAGTAGTTAGTTAATCATTAGTCAAATGATGTTACAAATTGAATATAATTAACACCCTGTGTTCCTTCGTAGGAGAAAAAAGAAATTGCTCCACATCCACTTTCTAATTATATATCCGCAAGTATTCTCTTGACTTAATTAGTTTAATGTCGAGGAAAATATGCAAATTATAACGGGCGTGTTGGGTGTGTGAATAATAAAGTTGTCACGACCCAGATTTTCCATCATCGGGAGTCGTGATGGTGCCTACTAACGTGAGCTAGGCAAGCCAATTATTTGAACAAATTACTTCTTTATCCAATTTATACTTTTTAATAATTATAAAGCAATGATGTGTAAACTGCGGAAATTATAATAAGCGGAAGAAATGCAGTGATTTTTCTGAATATAAGTCTAGTACAACAATTTGAACCTCAACCTCCCAGAACTGGTGTCACAGTACTACAGACGATCTAGGAATACTACATACAAGGTCTGAAAATAAACGATACACTGTTTCTGAACAAAAGGAATGAAACATGGAATGAGGGATAGAGGGAGACGCCGCAAGGGCCTGCGGACGCCTGCAGGTCTACTTTGGATCTCCACGTGGACTAAAGGTAGCGACCCAATCTACGGTCCAAAGTCAGCAGCATTGGGATTTGCACAAAAGAGTGCATAAATGTAGTATCAGCACAACCGACCCCATGTGCTGGTAAGTGCATAGCCTAACCTCGACAAAGTAGTGACGAGGCTAGGACCAGACACCCAAATAACATGTGCAGTTAAATCATATATAGCGAAAATAGAAACAGATAATTATAACTAAAGTTGGGCGGGGGAAACATGCTACGGGGAGCAACAGATAACAAAAGAACGACTGTAGAGAAACATAGGAAATACTCTAAATCAATTACCAGCAGAATAAGGAAATAGAAGAACAGACACACAAGTGATACTGTTGCAGGCGTGCAACCCGATCCCATTACATATAATACCGTTGCAGGCATGCGACCTGCTCCCATTCTTATGTTACCATTGCAGGCGTACAACCCGCTCCTATTTCATATATTACCTTTGCAGGCGTGCAACCCGCTCCCATTTCATATATCACCATTGCAGACGTGCAACCCGCTCTACATCACTGTTGCAGGCATGCAGCCCTCTCCCATTTCACATATCACCATTGCAGGTGTGCAACCCACTCCCATTTCACATATCACCGTTACAGGCGTGTAATCCGCTCCCATTTCACATATCACAGTTGCAAGCGTGCAACCCGTACCCATTTCTTTTATCAACACCAATCAAAGAATCGCGGCAAGGGAACAATAATATTAGCACAAACATCCCGATAAGGGAACAATAATAATAATAACATCCCGACAAGAAAACTATAATGGTAATAACATCCCGAGAAGGGAACAATAATGATAATAACATCCCGGTAAGGGAACAATAATAACATTCTCATATGAAGCGCAATAAACCACAATGGAGGCATATGATTACAATACAAAACTCACGGGCATGCTTTACCCCGACGTATATATACTCACCACCATGCCTATACGTCGTACTCCACAATTAACAAGTAATAGATAAGACTCGACACACCTAATCCCTCAAGCTAAGGTTAGACCAAACATTTACCTCGATGCCACAAATTCAATTCACGTCTCAACTATCGCTTTACCCCGTGATTCCACTACCAATTCGCTCCTATCTAGCCACAAGTTACTTAATTACATCAATAAACGCTAAATGAATCAATTCCAAAGCATGAAAATGAGTTTTCCAAAGTTTTACCCAAAAAGTCAAAAATCGCCCCCGAGCCCACATGGTCAAAACTCGAGGTTCGTACCGAAACTCGATTACCCATTCCCCCACGAACCCAAATATATAATTTATTTTGAAATCAGACCTCAAATCGAGGTCCAAATCCCTAATTTTTGAAAAACCTATGTTCTACCCAAAACACCCAATTTTCCCCATGAAAATCATTGATTTTGAGTTGAAATCCTGTTAAAATATGTTAATGATTGAAGGAAACGAGTTAAAATTGACTTTCAACTGATTTAGAAGAAGAGTTGTTCTTGAAAAATCGCCCTAGGGAGTTTATGTGTTGAAGAGATGTGAAAAATGGTTGATTTTCGGCTAAGTATAAAAATTTGCAGGTTGCAGTTATGGGAATTGCGAATAGGGTTCTCAATTACGAACCCCTACCTCTTCTATGTTGGGAATTTCAAATACATTCTCGCATTTGCGAGCTGGGAAATGTAGAGAAAGCGTCGCAATTGCGACTACTGGCTACAAGGGAAGGCATCGCATTTGCGATAGAATCCTCACAATTGTGAGGATAGGCTGGCATGGGCTTCTTTTGCATTTGCGACATGCCCTTTGCATTTGCGAGCCAGGCTTCACAAATGCGAAGCCTGCAGGTTTGCAGTGCAACAACTGAAAATCTACAATTCCTCAAGTCCAAAATACACCTTGTGGCCTATCCAAAACTCACCCAAGCCTTCGGGAATCCAAACCAAACATGACACCAACCTAAAAACATCCTACGGACCCGCTCGTGTATTCAAATCACTAAAATAACATCAACAACTATGCATTTAACATTAAAATCGTAAAATTTCTCAAGAACTTCAAATTTCCAATTTTCTCAAAAATGATTCGTTTCATGTCGTTTCAAGTCCGTTTCTTACCAAATTTCACAGACTTATCTTAAATCACATATAAGACCTGCACCAGGAGTCGGAACCAAAATACCGGCCCGATGCCATCAAGTTTTAATCACATTTCATTTCTAAAACTCATAAAAATTTTAGAAAATAGTTTTCTTTGAAAATTCATTTCTCGGGCTTGGGACCTCGGAATTTGATTCTGAGCACACGCCCAAGTCCCATATTTTCCTACGGACCCTCCAGGACCATCATATTATAGGTCCGGGTCCGCTTACCCAAATGTTGACAGAAGTCAACTTAATTCATTTTATAGTCAAAATTTATCATTTTCACAGGTTTTCACATATTGGCTTTCTAGCTATGAGCCCGTACTGCACACACAAATCGAGGTGAGATAGAAAGAGGTTTTTAAGGCCTCAAAATGCAGAATTCATTTTAAAAATAAGTGATTACCTTTTGGGTCATCGCATTCTCCACCTTTAAAACAACCGTTCGTCCTCGAACAAAATACGAAGGAAGTACCCGAGTTAGGGAAAAGATGGGGATAACGGCTCTGTATATCGGACTCGGACTCCTAGGTCGATGCCTCAGCAGGATGACCTCTCCATTGAACATGAACATAAGGAAAACTCTTCGATCTCAACTGACGAACCTGTTAGTCTAGAATAGCTACCGGTTCCTCCTCATAGGACAAGTCCTTGTCCAACTGGACAGTGCTGAAATCTAACACGTAGGATGGATTGCCGTGATAATTCCGAAGCATGGACACATGAAACACTGGATGCACGAATGATAAGCTCGGCGGCAACACAAGTTTATAAGCCACCTCTCCCACTCGATCAAGAATCTCGAACGGGCCAATGAACTTAGGGTTAAGCTTGCCCTTCTTCCCAAACCTCATTACGCCCTTCATAGGCGACACCCGAAACAATACCCGCTCATCGACCATGAATTCCAAATCATGAACCATGCGGTTGACATAACTCTTTTGCCTAGATTGAGCTGTATGAAGCCTATCCTGAATAATCCTGACCTTGTCCAAGGCATCCTGAACCAGATCCGTACCCAACAATCGAGCCTCTCCCGGCGCAAACCATCCAACTGGCAACCGACACCGCCTACCATACAAAGCCTCATAAGGAGCCATCTGGATTCTTGACTGGTAGCTGTTGTTGTAGGCAAGCTTCGCTAAAGGCAAAAACTGATCCCACGATGATCCCACGAGCCTCCAAAGTCAATGACACAAGTTCGGAGCATATCTTCCAAAATCTGAATAGTCCGCTCATACTGCCCGTCCGTCTGAGGATGAAATGTTGTGCTCAACTCGACCCGTGAGCCCAACTCTTGCTGAACTGCTCTCCAAAAATGTGAGGTAAACTGCGTACCTTGGTCCGAAATAATAGACACGGGCACATCATGAAGACGAAAAATCTCCCGGATATAGATCTCAACTAACCTTTTAGAAGAATAGGAGACTGCCACATGAATGAAATGCGCTGATTTGGTCAGCCTATCAACAATAACCCACACTTCATCGAACTTCCTCTGAGTGCGTGGGAGTCCAACAATGAAGTGCATAGTAATACGCTCTCACTTACACTCAGGAATCTCAATCTTCTGGAACAAACCAACAGGCCTCTGATGCTCGTACTTAACCTGTTGACATTTCAAACACCGAGCCACATATGTAACGATGTCCTTCTTCATTCTCCTCCACCAATAATGCTGCCGCAGATCCTGATAC
The DNA here is from genome assembly GCA_026770625.1 of Nicotiana glauca. Taxonomy (NCBI): domain Eukaryota; kingdom Viridiplantae; phylum Streptophyta; class Magnoliopsida; order Solanales; family Solanaceae; genus Nicotiana; species Nicotiana glauca. The sequence continues at coordinate 44,077 of MDKF010397074.1, read as the reverse complement.
ATCTTCGCGGTGCCTGAATGAATAGAGTACCGGGAACTATGGGCCTCCTCTAAAATCAACTCTTGAAGCCCATCCACATTAGGCACACAAACTCGACCCTGCAACCTCATAACTCCATCATCTCCTAAGGTGACCTGCTTGGCACCTCCGTGCTGCACCGTGTCTCTAAGGACATATAAATGGGGATCATCATACTATTGATCTTAGATACACTCCAATAAAGAGAAAGAGCGACCGTGGAAGCTAACACACGAATAGGCTCAGAAACATCCAATCTCACAAACTGACTGGCCAAAGCCTGAACATCCAAAGCAAGCGGCCTCTTACCGACCGGAATATAAGCAAGACTGCCCATACTGCTTGACTTCCTACTCAAGGCATCGGCCACCACATTGTCCTTTCACAGATGATATAAGATGGTGATATCATAGTCTTTCAACAGCTCTAACCACCTTCTCTACCACAAGTTTAGCTCCTTCTGCTTGAATAAATACTGCAAACTCTTGTGGTCCGTGAACACTTCACATGCCACACCATATAGATAATGCCTCTAAATCTTCAACGCTTGAACAATGGCTGCCAACTCCAAATCATGAACCAGATAGTTCTTCTCATGAATCTTCAACTGTCGCGAAGTATAAGGACTGACCTTGCCATCCTACATCAGTACCAAGCCTAATACGAGATGCATCACAATAAATGGTATATGGCCCTGAACCTGTGGGCAAAACCAACACTGGTGTCCTAGTCAAAGCTGTCTTGAGCTTCTGAAAGCTCGCCTTACACTCATCTCACCACCTGAACTGGGCACCCTTCTGGGTCAACCTGGTCATCGGGGTTGCGATAGATGAAAACCCCTCTACGAACCGATGATAGTAGCCTACCAATCCCAAGAAACTTCGGATCTCCATAGCTGATGCTGGCCTAGGCCAGTCCTTGACCGCCTCAATCTTCTTCGGATCAACCTAAATACCCTCTGCTGATACAATATGACCCAGGAATGCAACTGAACTCAACCAGAACTCACACTTAGAAAAATTGGCATACAACTGACTTGCCCTCAAAGTCTGAAGAACCACTCTAAGATGCTGCTCGTGCTCCTCCCGGCTGCGGGAATAAATCAAAATATCGTCAATGAAGACTATCACAAACAAATCCAATTAAGGCCTGAACCCTCGATTAATCAAATCCATAAAAGGTGTTGGGGCATTTGTCAACCTGAATAACATCACCAAGAACTCATAATGCCCGTACCCAGTATGGAAAGTTGTCTTAGGGACATCGGATGCCCTAATCCTCAACTGATAGTAGCCAGATCTCAAGTCAATTTTTGAAAATACCCTAGCACCCTGAAGCTGATCGAACAAATCATCAATCCTCAACAGCGGATACTTATTCTTGATTGTAACCTTGTTTAATTGCCGGTAATCTATACACATTCGCATTGACCCATCCTTCTTCTTTACGAACAACATCGGCGCACCCCAAGGCGACACACTGGGTCTAATGAAACCCTTTTCAAGAAAGTCTTGCAACTTCTCCTTCAACTCTTTCAACTCTTTCAACTTAGGCGGGACCATACGATACGATGGGGTAGAAATGGGTTGAGTGCCCGAAGCCAAATCAATGCCAAAGTCAATATCCTTATCGGGTGGCATACCCCGTAGGTCTGAAGGGAATACCTCAGGGAACTCGCGAACAATGGGCACAAAATGAATAGAAGGATCCTTAACACTAGGATCACGAACATAGGCCAAATAGGCCAAACACCCCTTCTCGACCATATGCCAAGACTTCACATAAGAGATAACACTACGGGTGGAATGAACAGGAGTCCCTTTCCACTCTAACCGAGGTAAACCCGGCAAGGCTAAGGTCACAGTCTTGGTATGACAGTCCAAGATAGCATGGTAAGGTGATAACCAGTCCATCCCTAATATGACATCAAAATCAACCATGTCCAGAAGAAACAAATCTACACGAGTCTCAAGACATCCAATTACAACTATACACGAACTATGGACTCGATCTACCATAATAGAATCACCCACAGGGATAAACACATAAACAAAAACACTCAAGGAATCACTAGGCATGACCAGATACAGTGTAAAATAAGATGACACATAGGAGCATGAAGACCCTGGATCAAATAAAACTGAAGCATCTTTGCTACAAACCAGAACAATACAGTGTAATAACTGCATCGGAAGCCTCAGCCTCGGGCCTGGATAGAAGAGAATAACATCGGGGCTGGCCCCTGCCACCTTGAACCACATCTCTAGGATGGTCTGCTGCTGGCTGGCCTCCACCTCTGGCAGCCTGAGCTCCACCTCTAATACTTCTACCTCTACCTCTAGCACCTCTAGCCCCACCTCTAACTAGCTGGGCAAGCTATGGAACACTCGGTGCCCGAACCATGGTGCGGGAACCCTGATGCTGAGAGCTACTCGGTGCTCGAGGGCAATATCCAGAGATGTGTCATGTGTCTCCACAAGTAAAACAAGCCCTTGGCTGCTGGGGCGAACGACCCTAAAAACTCTGAAGTGGTGGTGTACTGATAGGAGCTGGTGGTGCACAGTAGGACTGCCGATCAGAATACTGCATATGAGAACCACGACCACCTGGACCGCCGTGAGAAACCTGAAGTGCTTATTGAAAAGGTCTAGGAGGATGGACTTTACCACACGAATCCCTGCCTTCAGACGAGGCATCACTAAATTTTCCTGAATGACGAGGCCTCTAGTCCGACCCATGACTACCTCCCTGCGACAGAACCATCTCCACTCTCCTGGCCATATTGGCTGCCTCCTGGAAAGAAATCTCACTCCAGTCTCCCTAGCCATTTGAAGTTGAATAGGCTGGATAAGTCCCTGATCGCTTCTAACTCCGCACTACTAATAAGTAGCAAGAGAGTGTCGCAATAGCTTTTACCCGATTTTGGGTTAGGATCGATGTCCACAGAGAGTTAGAATTGGAGTCGAATATCTATTTAGGTTGGAATTGCATATTTGTTCCAAATATCACTTATATTCATTTTTGGTTTTTCTTTATATTCTACTATGATCAAACTACAAATTATAATTGCAACTAAATTAAACTAAGAGTGAATTGCTACAAGTTGTATCTAATGGTTTAAAAGGAACTAAGATAGTGACTTCTACCTAGGTTGCCAATTGACGGGTACTTGCATCCAAGGCACAATTGAAATGTTTGGGGAATATGTTATAACCGTTGCTCGATACTGCCCACTCTACACCTCTCGGTAGAAAGAGTGATTTTGCCCAATTGACTTTCTCAACACCAATTGAGTATGCATATTTGTCCAAACAACTAGGGTTCAAGTCGGGTATTACTCTCTCGAGGTTTAACTCTTTAATTGGGACTATCAAATCTCTTGAGTGCATCCCAATTCCTTGTTGAGGCAATTTTGGAGACTTGGGCTCTCTTTCTCAAGAAGAGCCCAAGTCAAATTAGCACAAACTAGTGTTTGCAACCACTAATTCATAAATTAAACTATAAAATTTACCCAAATAATAAATACCCATAGTCAATCTGACCTTAAATCACAACACCCATCAATTACCCACACTAGGGTTGAGCCACAACCCTAGCTAATGGGCCTATCTACTCATGCTTGAAGAGAAAATCAGAGAAATAGATAAAGAGAAAGACATATTGATTAATTACTAAAGTAAATACAAAGATTCAATGATTAAAACTAAGTAAAAGTGCCCAAAATTGATAAGAAAAGTCTTCTCACGAGCGCATCTACTGTATTACAACATCTGATACCCTAAAAATGGAAAAAGAATCTATTTATACTAAGATAAAAAATCTGGACAAAAATGCCCCTGCGGGGTTAGTGCGGACCACACAAAATGGACCGCAGTCCGCACCGGGCTTTGGTCTTCAAAATTAATCTCTCTGAACTTGGGCTCCGCGGACCGCACATAATGGATCGCGACCGTGGAGACTTTTAGCACGGTCCGCACAAAGTTGATCGCGGACCACGATGGCTCAAAACTCTGAAAAGTGATCTCTCTGAATCTTCATACCCCGTACCACAGAAAATGGACTGCGTCTGCGGTGCCTTCAGTGCGGACCGCACAAAATTGTATGCAGCCGCATTGCCTTGAAGCCTAGATATCAGCTGTTTGAATCTCCCAGTACGGACCGCACAAAGTGTTGTGTGGCCTCACTAGGCCTGTTCTGCATGAGATATCCTTGTTCTTGGTACTTATGCCAGTTTCACTTTTTTTAAGCCGATCTTTGACTTTTTGTTACTTTGTTGATCAAACGTGCAATCAAGTACAACTTGTGAGCCTTTTAGGACTATTTTGTATGAATATTTGATCAAAGCATAAGCAAGAAGGAGTATAAAATACGTCAAATTCCCTAGTTATCAACTCCCCCAAACTTAAGCTTTTGCTTGTCCTCAAGCAAAAAATATAAGACCCACCCCTTAAGGGAAAATCCAAGAAATTTTCAGCTGTCCTAAAGCAACCTCAACTAGCATCAATTGGGACTAACAATTGCCCTCAATAAAAATGAACCATTAACAACATTTACTCTTTGAACAACCATGGATCAAGTGCGACACAAGAGTATCAAGAGTTTCTCAACACATCAAAGAACTCTTTCAATTACTTTGGTCATTGTGGAACCCAAACTCACACATCCCCAACTCTCCCTAAGCAAACCTCACCTTTAGAGTAGTGGCACACAAAATGAGGTTAATAGGAATTCACTCATCTCTCTCAAGAAAAAGTCATAAGTCCGGCTCTAAGTACCATGTGCTTGCCCCTTATGTGAGTATCCACTAATGTAGGCTTCATTCAACTCAAGATCATATAGGGCTTTTATGGAGACATTGTGAAGACTTTTGGTTCAGGGTAGGGGATGTTTTGGTCTAGGTGGGTTCCACCTTCCCATAAGCACATTCATTTGGCATCCATTCACTTGACTCTTTGAGTCATTTTCACTTATTTCTAAGGGGTTAGAGAGACACAATGTCACTCTTTCTTATGCAATTCAAACCTTTTCTCCTATTTCAACTTTCCATGCCTTTCATTCATTGCTTTTCTTGAATCCCTTTGTATTCTTTTTCACATTGAACATTCATTTTGTCTTTTTGCTTTTATTTCTTTTTGATTGCCTTTCTTTTTTTTCATTTTTGTGCCTTTTTACCACTTTGTTGCAATCCTCGTCTCTACCCCCAGACTTATACTTTTGCCATGTGCTAAAGGAAAGATCGGGTGCCAAGAGAGAGTATCTTTTAGAAAGGGTATAGGCTTGTATCATGGTTCTGGAAAGAAAAAGGTCTAAGGCTCAAAAAGGTTAACTATGGATCTTATCATTGGTAGGCTATGGAATTGTTCAAACTATCATTTGGATAAAGGAGAGCCTAAAATCATGTCTTAAGTCAAAATTCACCTAGGATTTTACCTCAACAAACATTCAGGGCAAGTTCTAGACCAATGGCTCGGGACTTAGACTTGGACTTGCAATTCAATTACTCACCACACAAGCTAAGGGATTGCTAAAGGCATAGAGTCGGGGGCCCATAACGATCTTAGATACGATTTGAGCACACAATGGTCCCGAAAAACCACTTGATGATTATCGGCCAACGCAAGAGTCTCAAGGTCAGAACTTTCACCATCCTAAACACAACAATTTGTTTTTGACCATAAGATCAAAGGCAAATGTACTAGGCCCAAGTGAGGCTTTTCTTGAGGCACCCTTAACTACTAACTACTAAAAACCAAAGAGAAAAAGAAAAATGGACTCAAACCCTTAAGAAGGTTGTCACACCATCTATCATTGGGAAGAGCCACCCGGTTCACACAACACTCCACCTTTGGAAAGAACCGTGGCATTAAGAAAACAAAAGGCTTATTGCAAACTACGAATCATAAATAAGAAGCTAAACACGAAAAATAGAATAAATATATACAAGAGAGGATTTGAATATACAACGGATGGGATGAATATATACAATGAGATGTAACTTTATATACAGACCCAAAGTGAAATCTAAATGCGATAAATGTAACGAAATATCAGAATTATATACAGACCAAAAATAAAAAGATAAAGAAAGCATAAAAATGTCAAATATATACAATTATCCAAAATATAGGCCCTACCCCCTCAAATGAAAGTTGGCATTGTCCCCAATGCCAACTAGTCTAAACAAAGCATCAACAAATAGGAGGGAAAGGATATAGAAGACTCCCTAAGGCCTGTATGTCTGCATAGGGTCATGTGTGGTCCCCGGGTCCTCTGTGTGCTTGGGAACCTTAGACTGGTTCCCGATGGTCTACTGCTCTAGGATTGGGCCTGGACGTGGACATGCTCTGGAACTAGTACATCCTGTGGCTGACTGGAAGAAGTCTCTTGTGGGTCCTCCAACTGGATGATGGCATCATCGGCTCTAGGAATCATACTTCTCCTCTTCGGAGGCCTCTGTGACTGCTCCAGCTGTGGATGGCCTGCTGGAACTGGGTCCTCAAGCAACAAGTCTAAAGGCAGCTGATCTGCCTTCAGTCTATCAACATCTGCACGCAGCTCCCTCACGGACTCCCTAGAGGCCCATGTCTTCCTCAGCCTTTTATTTTCCTTAGCAAGCTCCTTGAGAGCCTTGCTATGTGAATCAACTGCCTTTGAGAGCACAATCTGAGTGTCGAGGATCTTCTTCTAGTTATCAAGTATCTCCTTGAGCGCATCCTCAATTAACTGGGGCACCTGTGGGGCTGGAGGAGCCAACTGAGCCTCTACAGTGGAGGTCAAGGTGGACAACTTGGATGAGGCAATTTGCATCCAGTTGTTTATGCTAATAAGGGCCTGGCTTAGTCAGTGAGCAGTAATAGGATGGGCCCAGGAAGATGGGATCTCTGGACCTGCTGATGTGGATGGATTGGGAGGGATATCTGTAGATGTAGATGCACCAGGAGGGATATCTGTGAAAGTGGAGGTGGGATCAATAAGGGCTACTACCACAACTGGCCAGTTAGGGCTTTAAAGTTCTTGCTCTTAGAGTTGTCATCCCTCTGCATGCTATACCAGGAAAATGGGGCTTTCACCTTGACTCTGACATCATAGGGCTTCTTGTCCACCTTCAAATCCCGAAAGTACATAGTGAGGGTGCTGCAGAAGGGATAGTTCCGATCATGCTCCGCACCCACGATGGAGATACCCATATTGATGGGGTACCCTAGCATGATAGAAGCCACCGACACTGCCCAGGAAAGGGGAATGGTCTAATCATATGTCGTGGGGTCCAACCTGCTACAAACAAAGGTCTCCCATCCCCGTGCCTCAAAGTTTAAGGTCCGTCTCAAGATCTTTACTCCAGCGGTCAACCAGTCGGGGAAGGTACCTGGGATTGCCAGGTACTGTGCTAGTCAGGGACGAACTTCATCATCCATCTCCATCTTCTCCAAGTACAAGGTCTCATCCTTATCATTGAAGCCCATGTATTCGTTGAGGTACTTCCCGTCAAACCACATTGTCTTCTTACGAACCTTGGTCACTTTGGAGCCCTTTTTGATGTGGGCTACATTGTAGTAAAACTCCTAGACCATGTGTTCGTTGGCATCTACACACTCCTCCATAAAATGTTCCCAACCCACTCTAGTCCTAAATTATCTTTGCACATTGGGGTTGTGGGGTAAAAGATCTCTATCAATGAAGCTCCTCTCCGATATCAATTTTCTCACTGACCACCACTCCCTAAATTTATGGTACGCCACCTCACTCATGAACCTATCTCGCTAAACCTCTGGCTTCCTCGTTCTATCTACATCCCCTACCCTTGGTTTACCTCCTTCAGCTACCTTCTCATCTTTCTCAACTTCCTCCTCCGCACCTACTACACCCTCTCCAGATAAGGAAGCTGTAGGAGAGTGGAGTATTCCCCACTACCTGCTGCTGAGCCCTCAGACGACTCAAAAATGATATTAGTTGGTGCTTGGGCAGTGGGTGATGATGGAGGGGTGTCTCTTAATCTAGGTCTCTTCGGCCAGTCTTCCATGTATTCTGGCACGGAGTTTGAAGCAATGTACCTTAATGGTTTATACTCACTCCCCGAGGACTGGGAAGCAGCTCTGTCTGCATCTTTGATTAGTTTTCTCGTCCTTTTAATGTTTTCCCGAGCTTGGGGAGTGAGTTTTATCATCTTCTTCTTCCCCACGGGAGGATTCTTCTCTGCCCGGTTGTTTACCACATTGTCTCACCATTGTCTACAATCACAGTTCAAACAACTTGCTAGTATCAGTGTAATCAACTAAAAATAGTGTTGCAGAAACAGGGAAGAAAGGTTGCAGACAGGTTGTAGAAGTGCCCAGTGCGAACCACACAAAACCAACTGCGGCCGCACTGAGGCCACCATTGACCGCACAGGTGTGGTGTTCAAAAAACATAGCCTCTGAATCTCAGTAGTGCGGACTGTACAAAAGCAACTGCGGCCGCACTAGGGCTAGTGCGGACCGCACAAAATCAACCGCGGTCCGCACTACCCAAAGTTAAACTTCTCAGCATTCATCAGTGCGGTCCGCACAAAATGATACCCTGGACCGCACTGAAGCACCGCGGACCGCACAAAATTGACCGCGGTCCGCGCAGGGTGCCCAGATTTGGCACTAAACTAGGGTTTCACATTTTGATTTTAAGCACAATCTTTGCCCCTAATTGATGTTTCTACATGTTACCCATTGTATTCACTAATGAAGTCCACTACAATTAGAATATTAACTACCCTAATTCGACCTATGAAAGAACGTAGGAGAAGAAAAGGAAGACAAGCAAGAAAAACAACAATTTAAACCAAATTAATAAAAATAAACAAGTAAAAAGGGGTTATGATGTTACAAATTATGAGATGAAATGAGAAATAAAGGATCTAAGGAGTGAGTTACGATTAGGGGAGAAGATGAACAGTGTTTTCTTAGGTCTGAGAGACAAAAGTGCGAAAAGAGTAGAAGGAGGCCCCTAGGGTCTATTTATAGAGAAAACCCTGGGGCCCATTCTCACCTACCAGTGCGGACCACACCAAATGGACCGCAGTTCGCACTACCCTATTTTGTTCAAGTTGGAGAAGGCAGCCCTCTACGATCTGCACAAAATGGACTGCAGCCGCAGAGGCCCACCGCGGACCGCACAAAATGGACAGCGGCCACAGTGGCAAACTTCAGAGAGTTCACTTCTTCACCATCTGCCAGTGCGGTCCGCACAAAATGGTAGTGCGGCCGCACTGCAAGCTTCAAAGACAATGAATTTTTTCAATATGTCCTGCACTGCATCAACTCAACTATGTAACATCTCACAACGAGTTAGCTCAAAAATCAATCCTACACTACAATGAAAATCAAATAAAAACAAAAAGAAAAACACATGGGTTGCCTCCCAAGAAGCGCCTGATTTAACGTCACGGCACGACGCATGTTACCATCTAATCATTTGAAATGCACAAGAGCCACCACATGGCTATCATTAAACTTCCCAAGATAATGCTTGAACCGGTGCCCATTCACTCTGAAAACTTCACCATTTTTGTTCTTTAAATCAATAGCACCAAATGGGGTCACACCCATTTCTTCAAGTGGTCCACTCCACTTTGATTTCAGCTTTCCTGGGAACAACCTTAATCGAGAATTGAATAAGAGCACCAAATCTCCTACCTTGAATTCTTTGCCCTGAATATATTTATCATGAAGGTATTTCATTTTATCCTTATACAGGGATGAACTAGAGTAGGGATGGAACCTAAATTCATCAAGCTCATTGAATTGCTCTACCCGAAGATTAGCAGCTATATTCCAATCAAGATTTAACTTCTTCAAGTCCCACATGACCTTATGCTCCAACTCCACTGGTAAATTACATGCTTTCCCAAATACCAACCGGTACGGCGACACACCAATTGGGGTCTTGTAAGCGGTCTGGTAAGCCCATAGAGCATCATCTAATTTTTAGACCAATCGGTCCTATTAGCATTGATAGTTTTGGACAAAATGATTTCGATCTCTCTGTTGGACACTTCAACTTGGCCACTTGCTTGAGGATGATAAGGCGTAGACACTTTGTTATTGACACCATACATGGAAAGAAAGGCATCAAAAGCTCTATTACAAAAAATTGTGATCCTCCATCACTAATAATTGGCTGAGGCATACCAAACCTTGTGAAAATGCTCTTCTTCAGAAATGCCACCATACTCCTAGCTTCATTGTTGGGCAAGGCCACGGCTTAACCCATTTTGACACATAATCAACCGCTACAAGAATGTAACTGTTTCCATACGAGTTTACAAAAAGGCCCATAAAATCGATACCCCATACATCAAAGATATCAACTTCAAGAATTGTGTTTAGAGGCATCTCGTCTTTCTTGGAAATCCCGCCTGCTCGTTGACATTGATCACAAATTCTTACAAGATTACTTGCATCTTTGAACAAGGTTGGCCAATAAAACCCACAACTAAGATCTTTAGAAGCCGTCGTCGCCCTGCCATGATGGCCACCATAGGGAGAGGAATGACAAGCCTCCAAAATACTCAATTGCTCTTCCTCTGGGACGCACCTTCGGATCACACCATCCGCGCAAATATTGAACAAGTATGGCTCATCCAAATAGAAGTCCAAACTATCCCGTTTGAGCTTCTTCCTTTGGTTAGAAGAGAGCTCACACGGGATTATTCTAGTCACAAGGTAATTAGCAACATCGGCAAACCATGGCATATCATTCGTTGACACCGAAAGGAGTTGTTCGTCGGGGAAAATCTCTAAGCCATCAAAAGGCCTTCCCTCCTCCTCCAAACGGGATAAGTGGTCCGCCACTTGGTTCTCACTACCTTTCCGGTCCATAATTTCTAGATCAAATTCTTGGAGTAGTAGCACCCATCTCATCAACCTCACCTTGGAGTCTTTCTTTGTCATTAAGTACCTAAGGGCGGCATGATCGGTGTGCACTATGACCTTAGCCCTCATAAGATACAACCAAAACTTTTCCATTGCAAAAACTATGGCCAACAACTCTTTCTCGGTAACCGTGTAGTTCCTTTGAGTCCCATTCATGGTCTTGCTTGCGTAGTACACCAGGTGAAATATTTTGTTAACTTTTTGACCCAAAACAACCCCAACCGCAATATCACTTACGTCTCACATGAGCTCGAAGGGTAAGCTCTAATTTGGTGCGGTAATGATAGGGGTAGTGGTCAACTTAAGCTTGAGAAGCTCAAATGCTTGCATACATCCCTCATCAAACACACACTTGGCATCTTTTTCTGGGTTTACCACCTTCAAAAATCATTTATAAACCTCTGGTAAAACCCTGCGTGCCCAAGAAAACTCCTCACCCCTTTGACAGAATTGGGGGGAGGAATCCTTGAAATCACCTCTATCTTGGCTTTGTCAACTTCAATCCCACGCTTTGAAATTTTGTGGCCCAACACTATTCCCTTTTCAACCATGAAGTGGCATTTTTCCCAATTAAGAACGAGATTTGTGTCTTCACATCGGGCCAAGACTCTATCCAAATTTCCCAAACACTCTTCAAATGAATCACCAACCACACTAAAATCATCCATAAAGACCTCAAAAATATCTTCCACCATATTGGTCAAAATAGCCATCATGCATCGTTGGAATGTCGCCGGAGCATAGCATAACCCGAACGGAATCCGAGAGAAAGCAAAGGTGCCATATGGACAAGTAAAGGTGGTCTTCTCTTGGTCCTTCGGAGTGATTAAGATTTGATTATACCCCGAGTATCCATTAAAAAAGAAATAAAAGGCACGCCCTGCAAGGTGATCAAGCATTTGGTCAAGGAATGGCAATGGGAAATGATCCTTGTGGGTCACCTTGTTCAATTTTCGGTAGTCCATGCATACCCTCCATCCGGTAAAGGTCCGAGTGGGAATAAGTTCATTGTTGTCATTCGTCACCACAGGCATTCCACCCTTCTTCGGTATAAATTGCACCGGAGAAGTCCACGAGCTATTAGAAATAGGGTGCACAACCCCGACATCCAACCATTTTATCACTTCTTTCTTCACCACCTCTTGCATTTCCTCATTCAATCTTCTTTGATGCTCCAGGGAGGGTTTTGTATCATCCTCCAAAATTATTATGTGCATGCAGAATGCGGGGCTTATTCCCCGAATGTCGGCCAATGTCCATCCAATTGCTTTCTTCCTCATTTTGAGAACTGCCAAAGTGGCATCTACCTGCAAGTTAGTTAGGCACGAGGAAAGAATAACGGGTAAAGTAGAACAAGGGTCCAAGAACTCATACCTGAGGTGTGGAGGCAATGGCTTCAGCTCCAAGACCAGTGGTTCCTCTATTGATGGCTTAGTCGGAGGTGTCTTCCTATTTTCGAGGTCCAAGGATAGCTTTCTCGGCTCATAAGAATATGACCCCATTCCATGCAAGTCATTTACACACTCCACTCGGCCCTCCTTATCATCTACCTCAAGATTTAGCAACACGGCCTCCAAACAGGTCCTCCACATTAATCATAGCTCTTGTATCATCAATGATCACAACCGTGACTAAATCCACAAATGAGCACACTTCAGTACAATTGGGTTGCTTCATCGATTTGCACACATGGAATACCACTTTTTCATCACCCACTCGAAAAGTGAGTTCCCCTACTTCCACGTCCACTAGAGAGTTCACCGTAGCAAGGAAAGTTCTCCCTAATATTATTGGGACCTCATAGTCCACCTCGCAGTCCAATATCACAATGTCCGCTAGCAAGATAAATTTGTCCACCCGGACATGCACATCATCCACAATACCCAAAGTCCCTTTATTGATCTATCCGCCATTTGTAATCTCATGGAACTTGGTCTAGGAGGCCCAATGCCCAATGTCTTGAAAACTGAGTATGGTATAAAGTTGATACTCGCCCCTAGATCACATAAAGCCTTGGCAAAATCCGCACTACCAATAGTTCAAGGGATAGTGAAAGCACCGGGATTCTCCAACTTGGGAGCCATTGAATGCACTATAACACTGACTTGGTGGGTCATCTTGATAGTCTCACAATCCATTGAATGCTTCTTTGTGACCAAGTCTTTCATGAACTTTGCATACCCCGGCATTTGTTCAAGAGCCTCCTCTAAAGGCACATTGATGGACAAGCTCTTCATCATATCAATGAACTTTATGAACTGATTATCATTTCTTTGCTTTGCGAGCCTTTGAGGATAAGGTGGAGGTGGTCTTGGCAAAGGATCCTTGGCTTTTGTCACAACCGGCTCCGGTATGTCAATCACGTGTTCCCTAGACAGGTTCACGGCCTCTTGAGTTTCCACCTCGGTCTCATTAATGTCAACCCTCACTTCATTGTTCACATTGTCTCCAACCACATCTTCAACTACCAATGGAGCTTCATCTTCTTGCAAATCAACATCATCATTAACTACTTGCTTTTGTTTCGAGGCATTCACATCACCGCCTCTCCCACTTCTTGTTGTAACCGCCATGACATGATTGTTCCCACCATTTGGGTTCACTACCGTATCACTTGGTAGAGCACCCTTCGGGCAAGTATTCAACGATTGAGAGATTTGGCCTAATTGCACCTCCAAGTTTCTAATAGAGGTATTGTGGGAAGCCAACTGTGCATCCGAATCCGCGTTCTTCTTCTTTATCATTTGTTCTAACATTATTTCAATTCTACCTATATCATTACCCGAAGAACTAGGAACTTGAGAAGGGAAAGGGATGGATTGTTCTGTTGTTGGTACATTGGGGGACTTTGAAAGCCTTGCCTCCAGTTTCCTTGGTTCCCATTGTTCCATCCTCATTGATTGTTATTGTTGCCCCAATTGTTATTATTACCATTCCAATTCCCTTGATTGCCTTTATTATTGTTCTGATTTCCCCAGTTGTTGTTATGATTGTTGTTCCCCCAATTACCACTTTTTTGTTATTGATTGCCCCAATTGCCCCGGGGTCACCACTGTTGTTGGTTGGAAGATTTTCCCCGTTGACCTCAATAGTTATTCACATATTGAACCTCTTCATTTTGCTCATCATAACCATCATTTTCAAAACCGATCACAATCATCATCAAATTGCTCAGAATTCCCATGGTTTTGTTTCTTTCTTTGCCTTTTCTTGTTGACAAGCATATTAACACCCTACATGGGATTCACTTGGCGAGGATTTTGGACTTGTTGCAACTGTGCCTTAGCCAATTGATTCATAGTAGTTGTCAACTCTGCTATAGCTTGCCCATGGTCATGTAATTCCTTATGCAAATGAATAACTGTAGGGTCACGTTGAGGAACATTGGCTATACTTTGCCATGCAAAAGAAGTGTCAGACATCTCATCAAGTTCGACAAAAGATTCATCATACGTCAACTTCATAAAATTACCCCTGACCAATTGGTTCACTATGCATTGATTTGTAGTATTGATGCCCCGGTAGAAAGTTTGTTGCAACATATTCTCAGCCATGTCATTATTGGGGCATTCCTTCACCATCGTTCTATACCGCTCCTAAATCTCATGCAAAGATTCCGTGGGCTCTTGCTTGAAGGCTAATATCTCATCTCGAAGTGCCGTCATGTGCCCGAGTGAGAAAAATTTGGCAATAAACTTGTCCGCCAACTCATCCCAAGTTGTGTTGGAATGGTTGGGGAGTCTCTCTAGCCAATCCAATGCTTTCCCCTGAAGTGAGAATGGGAAAAGTCTCAATCTAAGAGCATCCTCGGAACATTCGTCTGCTTCCTTCCCCAACATGTATTCACAAACCCCATGAGATGTTTGTAGGCATTTTGATCCGCATCGCCCGTGAAATACCCACGCTGGTCAAGTAAGGTCAACATCACATTAGTTATCTGAAAATTGCCCGCCCGGATTCTGGGTGGGACAATAACACTTGCGTATCCTTGGTTCGGTAGCACCCGAGGAACTGCTCTTGGAGGTGGCAGAGGAGGGTCTGGGATATTTTCATTAGTATTGGCCTGGCGGCCTCGTCGTGGTCCGGGAGGTACAAGAGGCACCTCCTCTTCTCCAATATCATCAACCTTATCCCCTGCAAGTACATTTCCAAGAGGGTCATTAGCATTTAAAGCCATTTGAAACCTGAAGTATTCACACACACAAATTAGTAACAAAGAAGGAAAGAAGAACAATACACAAAACTAACTAAATAGATAACCAAAACTATTAGCTCCCTGGAAACGGTGCCAAAAAGTGATCGCTTCCAACTCCGCACTACTAATAAGTAGAAAGAGAGGGTCACAATAGCTTTTACCCGATTTTGGGTCGGGATCGATATCCACAGAGAGCTAGAATTGGAGTCGAATATCTATTTAGGTTGGAATTGCGTATTCGTTCCAAATAACACTTCTATTCATTTTTGGTTTTTCCTTATATTCTACTATGATCAAACTACAAATTATAATTGCAACTAAATTAAACTAAGAGTAAATCGCTACAAGTTGTATCTAATGGGTTAAAAGGCACTAAGGTAGTGACTTTCACCTAGGTGGCCAATTGACGGGTACTTGCATCCAAGGCACGATTGACATGATTCGGGAATATGTTATAACAGTTGCTCTATACTACCCACTCTACACCTCTCGGTAGAACAAGTGATTTTACCCAATTGACTTTCTCAACACCAATTGAGTATGCATATTTGTCCAAGTAACTAGGGTTCAAGTCGGGTATTACTCTCTCGAGGTTTAACCCTTTAGTTGGGAATATCAAATCTCTTGAGTACATCCCAATTCCTTATTGAGGCAATTTTGGAGACTGAGGCTCTCTTTCTAAAGAAGAGCCAAAGTCAACTTAGCATAAACTAGTGTTTGCAACCACTAATTCATAAATTCAACCATAATATTGACCCAAATAACAAGCACCCATAGTCAATCTAACCTTAAATCAAAACACCCATCCATTACCCACACTAGGGTTGAGCCACAACCTTAGATAATGGGTCTAGCTACTCATGCTTGAAGAGAAAATCAGAGAAATAGATGAAGAGAAAGACATATTGATTAATTACTAAAGTAAATACAAAGATTCAATTATTAAAACTAAGTAAAAGTGCCCAAAATGGCTAAGAAAAATCTTCTCACGAGCGCAGCTACTGTATTACAACATCTGATAGCCTAAAAATGGAATAAGAATCTATTTATACTATGCTAAAAAATCTGGACAAAAATGCCGCTGAGGGGTTAATGCGGACCGCACAAAAATGGACCGCGGTCCGCACTGGGCTTTGGTCTTCAAAATTAATCTCTCTGAACTTGGGCTCCGCGGTCCATACAGAATGGACTGCGGCCGCGGAGGCTTCTAGCGTGGTCCGCAAAAATTTGACCGCGGACCGCGATGGCTCAAAACTCTGAAAAGTGATCTCTTTGAATCTTCACACCGTGGACCGCAGAGAATGGACTGCGCCTGCGGTGCCTTCAGTGTGGACCGCACAAAATGGTATGCGGCCGAACTGCCTTGAAGCCTAGATATCAACTCTCTGAATCTCCCAGTGCGGACCACACAAAGTGGTGTGCAGCTGCACTGGGCCTGTTCTGCATGAGATTGCCTTCTTCTTGGTACGTATGCCAGTTTCACTCCTTTTGAGCCGATCTTTGACTTTTGTCACTTTGTTGATTAAACCTACAATCAAGCACAACTTGTGAGCCTTTTAGGACTAATTTGTATGAATATTTGATCAAAGCATAAACAAGAAGGAGTATAAAATGCGTCAATTCCCTAGTTATTAGTCCCTCAATGAACCTCCTCACCCTCTATCTCTCTCTCGGTGGGAAGAATGACAAGAGCATGATGAGTCAAGTCGATGAATCTGATCTCATACTGAGTAACGATCATAGAACCTTGCCGGAGACTCTCAAACTACCTCCGATAGGCCTCTCTCTGAGTGATAGGGAGAAACTTCTCCAGAAATAACTGAGTAAACTGCTCCCAAGTCAAAGCTGGTGATCCGGCTGGTCTAGCCAAGCAATAATCTCTCCACTAGGTCTTGGCGGATCTAGATAAGCAACAAGTAGCAAATTCGACCCCAATGGTCTCCACTATCCCCATGTTCCTGAGAACCTCATGACAATTATCTCGATGATTCTGGGGATCCTCAGAAGACGCACCGCTGAACATAGTAGTGAAGAGCTTGGTGAACTTGTTCAATCTTCACAAAGCATCGACAGATATAATTTCTCCATCACCAGCCTTGGCTACTACACTCGGCTGAACTGCTCCAACTGGCTGAACTGCTGGCGTCTGAAACTGGGGAGCTACCTGCTTTGGAGTGCGAGTAGCAGGAGTCTAGGCTCCTCCTCCAGTCTGAGAGACGACTGGTGCGACATGAAGCAAGCCTGCCCTAGTGACACTCTCCATAAGGCCCACTAGACGGACCAGAGCATTCTGGAGTATTGGGGTGGCAATAAACCCCTCTGGTGCCTGAGCTAGGCCCACCAAAACTGCTGGGACCGGAACCTCATCATCAAAGTCAACCCGAGGCTCCGCCGCTGGTGCTGCTACTCTGGGCTGAGCTCTGCCCCTACCTCGGCCTCTAGCACGGCCTCGGCCTCGCCCTCTGCCTCTCATGGGAGCTGTTGCTGGGGGCTCGGGCTGCTGGTCAGCAGATGAGGAAGCATGTATTCTCGTCATCTGCGAGAGAACAAAATAGAAATTCAATCAGCATGGAGAAACCAAACCGCACGACAGAAAGAATATATGTGGAGTTTTCCTAACTCTGTAGCCTCTAGGGGATAAATGCAGACGTCTCCGTACCGATCCCTCAGACTCTACTAAGCTTGTCTGTGAACTATGAGACCCATGTAACCTATAGCTCTGATACCAACTATTTATGACCCGGATTTCCCACCCACGGGAGTCGTGATGGAGCCTATTAATATTAGCTAGGAAAGACAATTATTTGAGCAAATTACTTCTTTATCCAATTTATAATTTTTAAAAATTATAAACCAATGACGTGTAAACAACGAAAATTACAATAAGCGGAAGAAATACAGTAATTTTTCTGAATATAAGTCTAGTACAATAGTTTGAACCTCAACCTCTCAGAACTGGTGTCACAGTACCACAGACGATCTAGGAATACTACATACAAGGTCTGAAAATAAACGATACACTGTTTCTAAATTAAAGGAATGAAACGGGGAATAAGGGATAGAGGGAGACGCCAGGGCCTGCGGACGCCTGCAAATCTACCTTGGATCTCCACGTGGACTAAAGGTAGCCACCCAATCTATTGTCCAAAGTCAACAACACTGGGATCTGCAAAAAAGAGTGCAGAGTGTAGTATCAGCACAACTGACCCCATGTGCTGGTAACTGCCTAGACTAACCTCGGCGAAGTAGTGATGAGACTAGGACCAAACCCCCAAATAACCTGTGCAGTTAAATCATATACATCAGAAGTAGAAATAGATAATTACAACTAAAGCTGGGCAGGGGAAACATGCTACGAAGAGTAACAGATAACAACAGAACGACTGTAGAAAAACATAGGAAATACTCCAAATCAATTACCAGCAGAATAAGGAAATAGAAGAACAAACACACAAGTGATACCATTGCAGGCGTGTAACTCGATCCCATTACATATGATACCATTGCAGGCGTGCAACCCTCTCCCATTTCATATGTTACCGTTGCAGGCATGCAACCCGCTCCCATTTCGTATATCACCGTTGCAGGCGTGCAATCCACTCTCATTTCATATATCACCGTTGCAGGCGTGCAACCCGCTCCCATTTCACAGATTACCATTTCAGGGGTGCAACCCACTCCCATTTCACATATCACTGTTGCAGGCGTGCAACCTGCTCACATTTCACATATCACCATTGCATGCGTGTAACACATCCCCATTTCTTTTATCATCACCAATCAAAGAATCCCGATAAGGAAAAAATAATATTAGCACAAACATCCCGGTAAGGGAACAATAATGATAATAACATTCCGGCAAGGAAACTATAATGATAATAACATCCCGGCAAGGGAACAATAATAACATTCTCATATGAAGCACAATAAACCACAACGGAGGCATAATGATTACAATATAAGACTCACGGGCATGCTTGACACCGACGTATAGATACTCGCCACCATACCTATAAGTCGTACTCAAAAATTAACACGTAACAGATAAGACTCGACTCCTAATCCCTCAAGCTAAGTTTAGACCAAACACTTACCTCGATGCCACGAACACAATTCACGTCTCAATTATCGCTTTACCACTTGATTCCACCGCCAATTCGCTCATATCTAGCCACAAGTTACTTAATTACATCAATAAATGCTAAATGAATCAATTGCAATGCATGAAAATGAGTTTTTTAAAGTTTTATCCAAAAAGTCAAAAATTGCCCATGGGCCCACATGGTCAAAATCCGAGGTTCGAAATGAAACCCGATTACCCATTCCTTCGCAAATCCAAATATATAATTTGTTTTGAAATCGGACCTCAAATCGAGGTCCAAATCTCTAGTTTTTGAAAAATCTAGGTTCTACCAAAAACATCCAATTTTTTCCATGAAAATCATTGATTTTGAGTTGAAATCATGTTAAAAGATGTTAAAAATCTAGGGAGTTTATGTTTTGAAGAGATGTGAAAAATGGTTGATTTTCGGCTAAGTATAAAATTTGCAGGTTGCAGTTATGAGAATTGCGAACAGGGTTCGCAATTGCGAATCCCGACCTCTGCTATGTTCGGAATTGCGAATACATTCTCGTATTTGTGAGCTGGGAAATGCGAAGAAAGCGTCGCAATTGCGACTACTGGCTACAAAGGAAGGCATCGCATTTGCGATAGAATCCTCGTAATTGCGAGGATAGGCTGGCCTGGGCTTCTTTCGCATTTGCGACACACCCCTCGCATTTGCGAGATAGGCTTCGCAAATGCGAAGCCTGCAGGCCTGCAGTACAACAACTGAAAATCTGCAATTCCTCAAGTCCAAAATACGCCCTATGGCCTATCCAAAACTCACCCGAGCCCTCGGGCCTCCAAACCAATCATGCACAATAACAACAACAACCCAGTATAATCCCACTTAGTGGGGTCTGGGGAGGGTAGTGTGTACGCAGACCTTACCCCTACCCTTAGGTAGAGAGGCTGTTTCCAAATAGACCCCCAGCATCCTTCCCTCCAAGAACTTCCCACCTTGCTCTTGGGGAGACTCGAACTCACAACCTCTCGGTTGGAAGTGGGGGTTGCTTACCATCAGACCAATCATGCACACCAACCTAAAAATATCTTATGGACCCGCTCGTGCATTTAAATCACTAAAATAATATCAACAACTATGAATTTAACATCAAAATCGTAAAATTTCTCAAGAACTTTAAATTTTCAATTTTCTCAAAAACGATCTGATTCACGTTGTTTCAAGTCCATTTCTTACCAAATTTCAGAGGCTTATCTTAAATCAAATATAAGGCATGTACCAGGCATCGGAACTAAAATACGGGCCCGATACCATCAACTTTTAATCACATTTCCAAAACTCATAAAAATTTCAGAAAATAATTTTCTTTAAAAATTTATTCTCGGGCTTGGGACTTCGGAATTCGATTCCGAGCACACGCCCAAGTCCCATATTTTCCTACGGACCCTCTGGGACCGTCAAATCATGGATCCGGGTCCGTTTACCCAAAATATTGACCGAAGTCAACTTAATTCTTTTTACAGTCAAAATTTTTTATTTTTCACAGGTTTTCACATATTGGCTTTCCGGCTACGCGGCCGTTTGCGCACGCAAATCGAGGTGAGACAGATAGAGGTTTTTAAGGCCTCGAAACGCAGAATTTATTTTAAAAACAAGTGATGACCTTTTGGGTCTTCACAAAAGTCTCACATGAAAAATAAAAATTAAAAATAAATTACTTATAAGGAGTTAGATACTTTTAATGGTGTGAGGTCTTTTGGGAGGACTGTGCGGGTTTAGTCCAAAACAGATATTTTCACACCATCTTAAGACACAGGAATCTCAAACAGCCTTATCACATTCCTAAACAGTATAAGTTGTATTCTCATAAATATTTGACAAAACAAAATTAGAAGGAGATAGATTTACATAAAATGTTCTTCGTGTCCTTGATGTATAACTTTTACATCTCCTAATGCTAAATTTCTTCTTCTGCTTTATTTTTATTTTTAATTATTACGGCTGGTGAGTTAGCCCAATCATCGACTGATCTAATGTCTTTTTCATGCTTTGCATGCGTTACTAACTATCACATTTGACAAAGCAAAAAGCTATTTATATTTTCAATTTGCTGGTCAGATGAAAAGGGCTTTGCATTGATTTTTGGCTATACGATAAACTAAAATATGTAACAGATTTGTTATTTTAGAACTAGTAGTCAAATTAAATGATAATATGAAATATTTCTAATGAGTACTTACATATATATATTCTCCTAGTAACAAGTATTGTCCCATCAATTACTTTCGAAGGACCATGTTTTTCTTGATTCGTAGTTATGTTAGTTTTGTGAGAGTAGGTAGAAACATTTTTAATACACCTTTTCAATTAGTTATTCGGCATTATTATTAATATATATATATTTCTTAGCAACAAGGGAAATGTAGTAAAGTTGACTAATACATGTCAATTATTCAAGTGTGTGACTAGATTAATCAAAACGTTTATAGTATTAGAGAGAAAACATATTTTTGTTTACTTAATTATATTCTCTACACGTCCATTCACGTGTAGGCGAGAATCCAGGACCTCTTGCTTGCTCTGATACCAGTTAAAATTTGTGCTAATCTCATATAGAAACTTATTATACTATTAGCGAGAGTACATTTTGTTTACTTAATTATATTGTCAACACCCTTCGATAGTACCTACTAATTTAACAAAAAATATTTAATATACTAGTTAATCTACTAAAGTTAGAGACAAAAGTCCTCTTTCTTTTCCCCAAAGATCTATCTAAAAAGTTGTTGGTGGAGATATTGTTTACCCATAAACAATGATATCACACCCAACTTTATCAATGTAATAGTTTAAGACTTTATTGAAACTAATTTATATACATATAAGCCGTAAATGAAGCCATAAATTTTTAAAGTTCTAATACAGATAAAAAAATTACAAAAAGTTAAAATTCGTAATGTGATACTCCAAATACATATGCTGATTACTTATGCTTAGTTAACTTGGCAGTGTTCATGTGTTAATGTAGAGTTGAGTTTTGTTATATTTAAGTGGAACAAGTACAAAGTTAAGATAAAATTTACTTTCTTTTTTTAGGGGCATTTTCATATATACCCACTTTTAGGGCTATCATTGAAGTTATATTTGGTTACCCTAAAATTCGAGTAACAATTAAGCTTATATTGTAGTTTTAAGGATATGTGATTTAGTCCAATACCAATTAATAAATAAAGAATTAAATATATAAATTGAAGAATAAAGTAAGTCAAACCAGTGTGCAAGCCAAATCTCAACCTCGAGTTATGACAGTCTCGAGGTGGGTTAGTATGGATAGTAAATTATAAGGCAACTCTGATGAACAGTAAGCAAGAAAGTGACAAATATATATTCTCTTGTCAATGAATAATGTGTTACAAAATGAATGGCTACTCTTTATATAACAGGAGAGTCCTAAATAAGCTACACTTCTAATTATAGTAGGAAATCTTATTGGACACAGTTGTCTAACCGCAAAGGCCTAACCCGTTCCAGAATTTAAGCTGTAATCTTTGGGCCGTTGCGGGAATCTCGCTCTCTCTGTTACTTAATCATAACAGTATTATCTCGAAGCGGGCCTTCTTCCAACCTCGACAAATGATATCGACCTCGACCTCGATATTTGAAAGGAGCCTCGACCCCGAGCTCGATGTCCTGGCCTCTCGACCTGGTATCACCTTTTTTATTGAAGAACGAAACGGGTAGCCCCGATTTCCACCATATAAAGATAGTCCCCCAGTTTCTTAGAATAAAATGATAAGAAATGACTTGAACCTCGATTTTTCGGAGGCCTTGATAATGGTGTCATCCCTGTGACCTAAGCGCTCGAGGTGACCGAAACGTCCCATCGGTTCATTTCCCCAAAATATTAAATGCTTGCTAGTGGCGGTTGGCCACTAGAGTCGTTGAACCGTCACCGCATTTCTATAAATACATGGCTTCTATTTGAATCAACAACTTTGCTTCCACCTTCAAACTTTCTTGATTTCCTTATATTTCTCTTTCACTATCTGTTCGTCCACCCTCTTTAACACTAAAAAATATCAAACTCCACCTCTTTCCGCTTCTTCCAACCTGAATCAATGGCTAAAACTTCTAAAACCGTTCCTCAAAAGGATAAAGCTTCCTCCTCTTCTTCCGACTGGCCGGTGATAAAGCGCGGGCCCTTCACGAGATTTTTCTCG
The DNA here is from genome assembly GCA_026770625.1 of Nicotiana glauca. Classification (NCBI taxonomy): domain Eukaryota; kingdom Viridiplantae; phylum Streptophyta; class Magnoliopsida; order Solanales; family Solanaceae; genus Nicotiana; species Nicotiana glauca. The sequence continues at coordinate 20,673 of MDKF010397074.1, read as the reverse complement.
GACCTTGTGTCACAAAGAATGACTTCAAAGTCGAAAATCCCCCATCGATCCTTGGACGATGCGAGCACGTATCGAGATATATTTTCTCAATAGCGGAGAAACACCTCTAAGCCATGAAGAGAGATTGTGGATGGGGGGGGGGGGGGGGTGAGGTCGTGGTACAGATCCTCGCTCCCACGGAGGAGAGTATCACCACTAATGTGAAGGGGTTCCTAAGTGTCTACACTTATCCCTTCAGACTAGGTCCCATCGATCCAGTCGTCCTCAATTTTTGCAAGAGGTACTAGGTCACCCTCGGCCAGATCCACCCTTCTTTCTGGCACATAGTGATCATGCTTCGTTTCTTCTCTAGCAAGGCTGAGGGGCTAGAGTTCACCCTCAACCATCTCATTCGGTTATATTGACCTCAACTTTTCTGAGGGTTGATCAAGCTCCAACGCCGAGCAACTAAGGCCATTTTTGCTAGCAATGACTAGGATAAAGATCAGGGTTGGATGAGCTGGTGCGAGTAAGAACCCGCGACATCATCCTAGAGGAGAAAATGCCATTCCTGGAGAAGTGGAACCCCGAACGTAAGTGAAGTTTTTACCCATTAGCCTTAGTAATCCATTCTTGCATTGTGATGCCTCCGTCTATCACGCAGCGTTCGCTTGGATCCCCATGCGATCATCGACCTTGAATACCAGGTCCAAAAACTAGCTTTGACCTCCTCTTATAATGAGCGTTGTTGGCGTGACTTAGCGAAGGGCAGATGGGAAGCCAAACATCATGGTAAGTTCATCTTGTAAGCTTTTGATGCACTTCTCTTTATCGGAGATGTCTCTTTACTCATACTTGATTCTTCTTTATACAAGTATTGGAGATATTTCTAAAATGAGGCCGGCCCCACCTGGGAAAGAGACCGAGTCCCCGATTTTGAAATCGGGAAAAGATAATAAGAGAAAAAGTGTCTCGAAGCCCGAGGACCCCCAAGATAAAAAGGCTACAGCTCGAAGATGCAGGAGGAATCTCATTCCTGTGGATATAGAAACGGTCCACCAGTTGAATGATGAAGAAGAAGATGAGGGTGAAGACTCGGCGTTGGTGGCTCAAGCCAGGAAGATGGTTGAAGTTGCCAAGCCTCCGAGATAGATATCCTTCCTCGTGATGAAGATTCTTCGAAGAAAGATATGGGGAAAACCCCTAAATCGCCCGAGGTGGAGATTGTTCCTCGGTCATCAACAAGCACACTAGAGGGGGAAGGTTACGAGATCCCTAGGGCTGAACAGAGAGCCCCGAGTGATTTTCTCGGGGCCATCACAATAGGTCACTCTCTACCTCTACCAGCTTATTTTGAAAAGGCCTTAAGGGAGGATCGGGCTCTGCAGATGCCTAACTTGAGTGGAGTCCCGAGTGAAGAGGATCCCTTCTGGGATTGATTTACCAGGGTCGATGATGACACCGATCTCAACGATGCATCTACCCTTCTCGAAGAGGCTCAATACCTTTTATCTCGAGTAATCATTAATTGCCGCCCCCTTTTCCTTGCAAAATCGGGTTTCGACATTTGACAACCCCTTTTTGAGAGAGTAAGGAAAAGGAATTGGTTGTTTAGAGTCTCCACCTAACGGATTAATGTGTGTTCGAGCACCTATAGCAAATAACTTAGATTATACTAGTTTGCATCACCAGAAGGGCTCAAAGTTACCTCTAGGGGAAGGTGTTAGGCATCCCTGGAGGTACACAATGGTGGGTCCCGATCGAACTTAACTTATGGATTAGTCTAATAAAGAAACGAGAGAATTATTTAATAGGGATGAGGGGTCATAAATTATTTGGCCTAAAGGATCACTCCATGCGACATAAATAATAATTTGTAACTCCCTAGAGTTGGGGTGTTGCTCATATTATTCAGCGGGCACAAACTATCATCTCCTGCAACCTGATTAATATCTTTGAGTTTTTACTTAAAACGCACTAATCAATTCTAACTCGTACCTTATGCGTGCATTACCCGCCCCTTACCTATGGTCCTGGAGGCATTGGAACCTTTATTTGGGATGGTTCTAGACTCATATTAGGCTGCTCAAAATTGTAAAACTAAGCGACATACAAAACACATTGGACTTTTCAAGCAAGAGCATATAAACGCTCAATTTAGCCTCCGCACATAAGGTAGCAAATGCACGCAAAACATATTGGCGTATTGACAGTTTAATCAGGTAAGGATATTAGATCCTATAGACGTGATTTCTACGTGATTCTGGATTTTTAAACATACTGACAGTAATTTCTAAGTGATCCTGTAATTGACTACTGATTTCAATTAGAGCCATTTGAACCTATAGGCGAGTTATCTAAGTATTTTATGCTGTAACTAACAGTGGTGATTACTTGATTACATTCAGAATTGGTTAACTAAGTCCTATATGCATGATTTCTAGTGACAAGGGTTAACCCAACGTTGATGACTATTAAAGAAATGAGTAAGGCAATTAATTATCTAGTTCAAATCCTATAAGCATGATTTCTATAATTAAACTGATTTTAGTTCCTATAGGCATGGTATCTGCTATTGAATTGATTTTTTTTATCCTATAGGCATGATTGAACTGATTTTACTCTTATAGGCATGATATCTATTTTGCAGTAAATGGGAAGAAGTTGTACATACTGCTAGAAAACAATCAAGCAAGATATTATTCCTATAGGCATGATTTACTAACACATATTTCTTGGACATAATGATACATCCTATAGGCAGGATCTCTAACAAAATTATAATATTATCCCTATAGGCAAGATCTCTAATACGTAAACACAATATTGAAATGGCACAATTTTAACAAAATAAGCATGATCAATATCACAAATGAAAATCCTATACGCAAGATTTCTGAGCACAATATAGAACTTATACAGTTTTGACAAATGGGCAGAATCAAAAGCATAAATGAAACCCTATAGGCAGGATTTCTACCCGGATTAACAAAGAAAATAAAAAACCCTTCCCAATATTTACTAAACACCCCATAATCTGTTTGTTACAAAGGTATTACAAACAATATTAGTAAATGAATTACATAAGAGTAATGAAATAAACTATAAGGAGCCCTTTATTAGGCCCAAATACACCTGGATAACCAGGGCCTTCAAACCATTTCAGCTTCGAGGCTTATTTCACGGGTACAACATAGTTAGCGGTGAGTAATTCACCCATAGCACATATAGAAAAAGGTTTCTAGTGTGTAAAAGTTCTCAAGTGCCTCAGGGACCCAGTGCAATGCTCGCACTAGAGAAAAATGCTCAGAAGTTATTCAAAGGAGGTTAAGAACCAAACCCCAGTATGTCAGAGTTCACATGAATTTCACATAGACCCTGAGTGGTTCTCACACTGGGGAGGTTGAGGATAGGACCTAAAGGACTAAAGGGTAGGAATTTAAAAAGTATTAGCACATAAAAGGAGGCAGAGAGAGATTTAAAATAGTGTTGATATTAGAAGAAAACCATCAAAATAGAGTTTAGAACACATAATTTGTAGGCAGAATTTCACCAAGGAACCAATTGGCAAGGTTCGCAAAGTACATAGTTTTAAGTAAGTTAAGATAGAGAAAGACTTAATTACACTAAGTGCACATGCTAACATTTTAGGACAACTTTGTTTAATCACAACAACATTTAGGCAAACTGTTAAGGCAAACAGCCAGATTATCGCATGAATCCAGAGGGGTGCAGGACATGTTCGAAAAAATGTTGGCAGGGCACATGAATTGAGTAACAATATACATCTGTAAAGTTTAGGATTGATTAATTAATTCCATACTAGTAGTACCCTAAGGATGCTAAGTTCAGAACAAGTTCAGGACCAGCAAACAGTATGCATGAGACAAGCTAAAACAATAAGTTATCCTTTAAAAGGATTCATATTATTCAAAGTAACCAATTAACCATATCCCTTATGGGACTAGATGAACTCATAGAATCATAAAGGTGGCAGAATCATGCTCAGAATAAAGTTCAAACATGCTGGGTGAAACATTACAAATTATGGAAACATAGAAAAATAAAATGGCGAGAGATAATGACTTACTAGTTAGGTAGGAAAGTAATAAAATACACCACAATAGTTAAGTCGAGAGTTAATTGTCCTTGGCTTTCAGCTGGCCAAGACCAAAAACAAACGAGCAAAGAGAATTAGAGTTAAAATCTAAGTTTTTAGTAAGAGTCTTGATTGTTCCAATCTCTCTAAAAGGGAAAGGGGAAAGGGTTTAAATATTGGTAAAAGTTAAACACACAGACAAGGAAAACAATCAATCAAACTCAAAAGAAAAGGAAAGATTAGCATGCGAAATTGATTCTGTATCAATTTAGGAGAAGTCAAGCAACCCTAGTTTTTTAGAAAAATAAATATTACCAGAATATACATAAACATAAGATTAGTATAGACCCAAATAACACTAACAATTAGAGAGTCAAACTAATTTTGGTCCGATTTAAGAAAATCTGAAAACCCTAATTTTAGGGTAAGACAAATATTGAAAACAATATGATAAAAACATGCCATAGCAGAATATAGGACGATATGGATAGAATAATACTTAAAATCAGAGAGTTGAACCTATTTTGGTTCAACTAAAAAAGATCTGAAAACCCTAATTTAGGGTAAGTAAGAACCCACAAAATATACACAAATATTCGTACTTACAAAGAGCAAAATGATGAACACGGTCGGAATAAACAACAAGTTAAGGATTTGAACCAATTTATGTTCGATTCTTACAAGATCTGCTTGCCATATTAGGTAAGCAATTATATAATACCATAAACGGATAACCTTTAAGGAGGAGGGGTCAATAAGGTAAAGGAATCATAGATTGATTCCATTTTGGGGTTAGAATCGGAGAGATTTGTGAGATGACGATGCTAGGGTTTTGGGAGGAGGAGAGGAAGAAATGAGGGAATACAGAGGCGACGGGTTTGGGCAAATGAGATTTAGGGCTAGGGGTTTGGTTAATTAAAATAGAGATAAGGGATGTGGGCCGTTGATCTTGAAAGATTAACGACTAGGATTTAAAAGTGACACGGGCGGGTTATAATAGACGAATACCGATCGGGTTTAGCGGGTTGGGTTAATTGATTTGGGTTGGTGTATAGAGGTGTTGGGCTTAGGAGTTTGAGTAGCTCGGCTGGGGTGCTATGAGAATAATTAAAAAAAAGTCTAGATTTTAAATACTCATTTTAACAAATAAATTATTTATATAAAATAATTAATAAATGAAAAAATATCACTTGTGCATAAAAATGATTTAAAATAATTACTTAACATTATAAAAATATAAAAAGTTATTTTATATATAAATAATGTAATTATGCACATATATGGGCTATTATTGCAAAATATGCAATTTAGCCTAAGGATACAAATATGATTATAATAAAGGCATCAAAAATATTTAAATCTTAATATGAATATAAATGAGGAAAATTAAATGACAAATCATCATAAAATCATTTGAGATGAAGTTAATAATTATCTATATCATAACCAAGTGATGGTGCATATGCACTATCTTGAATATATATATATATATATATATATATATATATATATATATATATATATATATATATACACACACACACACACACACACACACATATAGGAATATGAGGGGAAAAGTTGGGTATCAACAGCTGCCCATCTTTACCGGGGAAGGATAAAAGAGTTGTCAGATAAAGAAATAATGACCGATTTTGAGCGAATCGGGGTGATTTGAAAGATATAGGCCGCACTCTAGCTTCTGATCTGCCTACATATCCTTGGTTCTACAGGAATAGGGCCGTATGTAGTTTTGGACCCAACGGTGAATGAAATCAATGGAATTGATATAGGAATAGTCGTGTATTTCGGAAAGGGATTCTCTTGGGAAGGATAGTATCAGATGGATTTATGCGGAGTTATGAATGTGAATCTGAAATATAACGGATGTATCACATGGCAGATATCTGAACGTTCATAGAGTAAAGGGGAGTAATTGATGGGAGTCGGTTATGTGTGAAACATTTGTGGAATGTGAATGTTGTGAATAGAAACCGGAGCGAAGATTGCCCTATTTGAAGAACAGTTACTTCTTGAATTACTTTCAAAACTTAAAACACGATGCGTGCAAATATATATGGATTATTGCGAGAATTTAAACATGATGTAAATTCCCTTTGGACCATGAAGGTTGTCTTTGGACAGTGAGGATGATATCCTTAGACAATGACATACCTGGCCATGAATCATGAGATAATGGATTCGTAGGCCATGAAATGATGTTATCAAGTCATGATAATGGTGCCTTTGAACCATGACGCCTTTGAATAATGATGTGCAATATTGAGAGATCCTCACGTCATGACATGGTGTCTTTAGGCTGTGAGGATGACGCCTTTCAAAAAATTGGCTATTGTCATCCCATGAGATGCAGAGACACGATGATTAATTATATAATCTAAACAAGACAGAGCTTAGTCCCGGGAAGACAAGATAGTACTAGTGTTCAAGTAGTGTAGCATTTGGTATTGGTCAAGGAAAGGCAGATCTTAGACTTATGCAGTTGGGGAGGCAATGCTTATCCTCATGCAAGAGGTGGAGACCATGCTTAGTCTCGATACAAGGAAAGGCAGTGCTTAGCCTTATGCAGTTGAGGAGACAGGGCTTAGCCTCATACAAGAAGAAGAGACATGGCTTAGTCTCGATGCAAGGGAAGGCAGTGCTTAGCCTTATGTAAATTGGGAGACAGGGCTTAGCCTCATGAAAGAATTGAGACAGAGCTTAGTCTCACGTAAAAAGAAGAAAATGCTTAGCCTTCTGCAAATAGGGAGATAGGACTTAGCCTAATGTAAAAATTGAGACAGAGCTTAGTCTCATGCAAAGAGAAGGCAATGCTTAGCCTTATGCAAATAGGGAGGCAGGGCTTAGGCTCATGCAACAACTGAGACAGAGTTTAGTCTCATGCAAAGAGAAGGCAATGCTTAGCCTTATGCAAATAGGGAGGCAAGGTTTAGCCTCATGCAAGAATTGAGACAGATCTTAGTCTCATGCAAAGATAAGGCAATGCTTAGCCTTATGCAAATATGGAGGCATGGCTTAGCCTCATGCAAGAATTGAGATAGAGCTTAGTCTCATGCAAAGAGAAGGCAATGCTTAGCCTTATGCAAGTGAGGAGGCAGGGCTTAGCCTCATGCAAAATTTGAGACAGTGCTTAGTCTCATGCAATGGACAAATAGAAAATAGGAGCATAATATTTCTTAGCTGGAGATATTTTTGTGCTTGGCGGTCCGGTTGTTATAAAGGTAATGATTTTAAGGTGCACGTACTTGTGGTTATTCCTTGTTCCTTCATCCAAAGAAAATTCTTGAGTTTTGCAGGGGAGGTTGGTTCATGCCTTTATCTACATGTTTTACTTTGCTTTGCTCTGGAGATCCTATTTAAGTTACCCTGGGTAACATCTAGCTGCCATAGAAATAAAGTTTTCGAAAAAATATCCATTTATTTGATGAAATATAGTTCTTTAAAAAACATAGTGGTATGTAATATCAAGTACTTTTAATGAACTAATGCTGCGACACTTTTAGAGACATTGTGGCTTATTTGCATTAGAATTTTGAGGGACCGTCTCAAAATTCTGCGCCAGGTAAGTAAGCGATCCTTCGGACGTTCTGCGTGTGACGAAGTTTGTTGGACCTGCTCCGGAATTTTGAGAATCCTTATGGCCTAGTTACTTAACCAATTCTTGAGTGTCTTACATATGATGACGTCGACTGGACTTGCTCCAGAATTTTGAGGGTCTTCCTCAAAATTCTGCCTCAGTTTCTGGTTGTGGGAAAATGAAAATTTTATTGAGATGTGATCGAACCCACAAGACTGCCTATGTAAATGCAAATAATTTAAATATAGTATCTCTTGACTGTGTCCGAATTGATAGGCTTTGGCCAAATTTCTCCGTCTATTTCTGCAAGTATGAGTGCACCTCCTGTTAGTACCTTGTGAACCATGTAAGAACCTTGATAGTTAGGTGAAAATTTCCCTTTGGCTTCATCTTGATGTGGAAAGATCCATTTCAACACCAGCTGTCCCGGTGTGAACTGTCTCGAGTTTACCCTTTTGTTAAAAGCGCTGGACATTCTATTCTGATAAAGGTGACCATGACACACTGCATTCATACTTTTTCCATCTATGAGGGCTAATTGCTCATACTAGCTTCTTATACATTCTACATCAGTGAGTTCGGCTTCTTGTATGATCTTTAAAGAAGGAATTTCTACCTTAGTGGGAATGACATCTTTGGTACCATAAACCAGCAAATAAGGAGTTTCACCGGTTGATGTGCGAACTGTGGTATGGTATCCCTATAAGAAAATGGTGACTTCTCGTACCATTGCTTGTTATTCTCAACCATATTCCTTTGTATCTTCTTGATGTTTTTGTTGGCAGCTTCCACGGCTCCATTCATTTGAGGCATGTATGTTGTGGAGTTTTTGTTCTTGATTTTGAAAGTTTCACACATGGATTTCATTAAATCACGGTTGAGATTGGCGGCATTGTCTGTGATGATGGACTCGGGAACCCGAATCGACAAATAATACGATCCCTGAAAAAATCTACGACGACTTTATTGGTTACAACTTTGTAAGATGCAGCCTCTACCCATTTTATGAAGTAATCGATGGCCATTAAAAATGAACCTGTGCCCATTCGAAGTAGTGGGTTCGATCAGACCAATGACATCCATTCCCTAGGAAGCAAAAGGCCAAGGTGCACTTGTTGCATTGAGTTCATTTGGTGACACCCTTATCATATCTGCATGTATCTGGCATTGGTGGCATTTCTGGACATACCGGATGCAATCTGTTTCCATAGTCATCCAGAAGTATCCGGCCCTCAATATCTTTTTGGCTAGAACAAAACCGTTCATATGTGGACCGCAGGTTCCGCCATGTATTTACTCGAGCAATTTGGAAGCTTCTTTGGCGTCAACACACCTTAATAGTCCTAGATCCGGTGTTCTCCTATACAAAATTCCTTTGCTTTGAAAGAAATGGTTGGACATCATACGTAGTGTGCATTTCTGAGTATGGTTAGACTGCTTTGGGTAATCTCCTTTCTCCAAATATTCCTTGATTTTGTGGAACCATGGATTTTCGTCCGCTTCTTCTTCAACATGAGCACAATAAGCTGGATGACTATGGATCCTTACTGGAATGGGATCGATGAAAATCTTATCTGGATGTTGTATCATGGAAGACAAAGTAGCCAGTGCGTCTGCGAACTCGTTCTGGATTCTTGGAACATGTTTGAATTATATTTTTGTGAACCTCTTCATTTGTTATTGCACATGATACATGTATGGTAGTATCTTGGTGTTTTTCGTAGCCCATTCTCCTTGAACCTGATGTACCAGAAGATTCGAATCACCAATTACCAACAACTTTTGTTTATTCATGTCGATGGCCAAATTGAGCCCCATGATGCAAGCCTCATATTCTACCATGTTGTTGGTGCATGGAAACCTAAGCTTTGAGAATATCGGATAATGTTGACCTGTCTCTGACACAAAAATTGCTCCAATATCCACTCTTTTAAAGTTTGCAGCTCCGTCGAAAAACATTCTCCAACCGTCGTAGGCTTTAGCAATGTCCTCTCTTACGAATGACACTTCTTCGTCAAGAAAATACGTTTTTAGTTGTTAGTATTCTCCTACTATAGGATTTTCGGCAAGATGATCTGCCAAAGCTTGTCCTTTGACTGCCTTCTGAGTTACATAGATGATATCGAATTCACTCAGCAATATTTGCTACTTGGCCAACTTTCCGATAGTCATAAGCTTCTGAAAGATGTACTTTAGAGGATCCATCATTGATATGAGGTATGAGGTATAGGCACAAAAGTAATGCCTCAATTTCTGAGCTGTCCATGTCAAAGCACAGCGAAAGCATTCTAGCAGAGAGTACCGTGCTTCATAAGGTGTGAACTTCTTACTCAAGTAATATATGGCCTGCTCCTTTCTTCCCATCTCGTCATGTTGTCCCAAAACATAACCGAAATCCCCATCTAATATAGAGAGGTAGAGTAGAAGTGGCCTATTAGGCTCTGGTGGGACCTGGATTGGCGGTGTGGATAGGTATTCCTTGATTTTGTCAAAAGCCTTCTGACATTCCTCAGCCCGACTAGTTGCATCATCCTTCTTCAACATTTTGAAAATTGGTTCACATATTACTGTGGACTGTGCTATGAAGCAGCTGGTGTAATTGAGGCATCCCAGGAAACTCATCACATCCTTCTTCTTCTTTAGTGGTGGTAATTCTTGGATAGCTTTAACCTTTGAGGGGTCCAACTCGATTCCTCGGCGGCTGACGATAAATCCCAATAATTTTTCGGTATGAACCCGAATGCAGATTTTTCGGGGTTCAGTTTTAAATTGTACTTCGGTAGTCGGTCAAAGAATGTGTATATTTTTTAGTGGGAAATTGTCCTTAAGACTTGCTCTATTTAAATTCCGATAGTCAACACACACCATGATTTTCCCATCTTTCTTCAGAACCGGTGCAATGTTGGCTAATCAGGTTAGGTACTCAACTACCCTGAGGACTTTGGCTTTGATCTGCTTAATGAATTTCTCCTTGATTTTTAGGCTCATGTATGGTTTGAACTTTCTGAGTTTCTGCTTCACTGGCAGACACATTGGATTGGTAGGCAACTTATGAGCCACTATGGATGTGCTGAGATAGGTCATGTCATCATATGACCACGCAAAAATATCCTCATATTCTTTCAGGAAACGAGTGTATTCTTTCTTCTTTGACGACGACAGGTGAATACTTATGCGAGTTTCTTTGATGGTTTCATAATCTCCCAAATTGACGGTCTCGGTTTCGTCCAGGTTGGACTTAGGCTTATTCTCAAAATTCTCAACTTCTCTGATAACTTCCTCACATATCTCATATTCTTCTTCCGAGTCTCTATGCGTTATCTCATTACATGTCACAGTCGTTGGTTTATCAAGGTAAGACATAGTAATTCTGTAGAAGAAAAATATAAAAGATAACGATAATAAAACACCAAGTTATTTGATAAATGCTGAAACGTTTAACAAAATATCATCTAGGTGACTTCAAAACAATGTTTTCCAAAACAAAATGCTGAAATAAAGGTATTTTCAAAACAAAATGCTCAAAATACTTATTTTTCAAATAACATGAGTAGCCATGCTACCCCAGGACTCATCTAGCCCATGATGGTGTGGCGGTCTAGTTCTTGAGAAATACTCCCCTCTTCACCGTCTGAATGGTAAGGCCTTCTTTCTCCTCCTCCTCAACTATCACATTGCATCCCCATCTTCGTCTTCTAGAAACAGGTTCCTTAGCCTAGCCAAAGCTTCCTCTTCTTTAGATCCCCATATTGTATCGACCTGATGAAAGTTCTAACTCAGATGCAGCACGAGCTTCTCAATAGGGTAATAGGGACCACGCCATGGTGGTGACCAATCATCATATTCTTGCCATGTATACGGATATCCGAGCCCAAATGTTGCACCATGACGTTTCAACTGTATTGGTTTGGTAATGCCCTAGAGTTTCTTCCCAATCCCTTTGCCGAGTTGATACCTTGACCATGCCAGTATGTTTTCTATGTTGCTGCTCCACCATTTATCTTTCTCAATTGCATTGACACGCTCAATGTGATGATAAGTCTGTCCTCCCAACCTTCTTCTATTCTCGACAATCGGGACAGTTTGACTGGTGTAAATGGGATTACTTCCATCTCCATGAATGATCACATCCTAATGGTTCCATTCGAACTTCACGGCCTGGTGTAGCGTAGAAGCTCCAGCTCCATCAACGTGTATCCAAGGTCATCCCAATAAAACATTATACGTAGCAGATATGTCGAATAGTTGAAACTCAACATTGAACCAAGTCGGGCCCATTTGCCAACAAAGGTTGATTTCCCTAATTGTGGCCCGTTGAGACCCATCTAATGCTTTCACATTCATACTCCCTGCTCGTATATCATGGAAGTCTTTACCCAAATGTTGAGGCTTGAACACCAATCTATTAGGACTCTAGCTATGAATTTGTCCTCAAACTGTACTGTGATATGCAGAGCCCTATTGTGAGTTAATCCTTCAGGTGGTAGTTCATCTTCGTGAAAGGTGATATTGTGGCTCTCCAACACTTGCCCTACCATGTTGTCCATCTCTCCACTGGTGATGTTGTTGGGCATATAAGCTTCATTCAACACTTTTATTAACGCATTCCTATGCGTCTCAGAATTTTGTAAATGACAGAATGGAAATCTGAGCAGGGGTTTTGTTTAGATGATCAACAACAGAGTATTCTCTGGCCTGGACTTTCCTTCAGATATCATCTAGACCAGTTTCATTTATGAGTTGTTTGGTAGCAGCTTCCATGCTTGTTCCTCCCAAATTTTTAGGTGTATAGATTTTTCCAGTTCTGGTCATCCCCTGTGCAGCACCAGACTCTTCCATTTTTGCTTTTGCTTTTCTCCTAGATTCGACAACATAATCCCAAGGTATGATATTAGAATTGAAGGGTGGTATGGATGCTACTGTCACTGTGAAGGGTGTTGCTACTTCTACTTCAAATGGAGTGGGTGTAATTGCATATGCTGTCACTTCAATTTCAAATGGAGCTGATGCAGCTATTTCAATGTCCATCGGTGGTGATATCTATACCACAATAGGAGTAAGTATGACTGCAGGATTCTTAGGGTCGTCACCTTTCGGAATAAGCCCAATTGACCCTTCATGATCCCATTCTTCATCAGTTTCTATCACATTTACTCCTTCACCCCTATGATTTGGGAGAGGATTGTTGCTGACATTGGGTTCGACTTCCTTTGCTTGTATGATTTTGGTATCAATCAGGGTCTGAATCTTATCTTTCAGAGTGCAGCATTCATCAATAGTATGCCCCTTCATGCCAGAATGGTATGTACATGTTTTGTTTGGGTTGACCCATTGGGAGGAGTTTTCCATGGCGACAGCGGGAATAGGGGTGACATATTTGGTAGCCTTTAGTATTTCATATAGTTGGTTGATGGTCTCAGCAATAGGGATGTATTATCTAGGCAGCATGCGATCGAAATTGGGTCTGGGTTTTTGATAGTTTTGACGGGTTGGAGGTGAATGATAACAGGCTAGCTGGGTGTTATAAGTGTGGTCGGTGGTAGCAGTTTGAGGATATCTGGGAGGTGAAGGTTAGTATGTGGGTGGAGGTGTTTGGTGTGTGAGTGGAGATTTTGGACTTTGAGCTACCATCACTGCCCCTATTTCTTTCTTCTTTGATATACCCCTTAACTGTAATGGTTTTTTTAGCCCGAAATTCCTCAAAATTGATTACTATCCCACTCTTGATCCCCTCTTAAATAACTTCCCCAAGTTTGATGATGTCGTAGAATTTGTGATTTTTGATGACCATTAACCTCTCATAGTATTGTAGATCTTGGAACCGAACAAAGAATTTGTTCATCTGCTCTTCTTCTAATGTCGGCCTAACCTTTGTAGCTTCAGACCTCCATCGATTATCATACTCGCCGAAAGTCTCATTTGGTTTCTTCTTAAGGTTATGTATATAGAAGAAATCCGATGCATTTTTTAAATTGAACTTAAATCGGTCCATAAAGTCTGATGCCATGCTTACCCAATTAACCTATTTCTTGCGATTTTGACTTATGTATCAAGATAGGGCATCTCTAGTGAGACTACTCATGAACACCTTTATGCGATCCTTTCATCCTTCCCAACTCCCAGGAGCTTGTCACAGTATGTTCTCAAATGTACCTTCAGCTCAGCTGTTTCATCAAATATCTCGAACTTAGGAGGTTTGTAACCCTTCGGCAGTTCAACGTCTAGCTGAATGCATAGATCCTCATAATTCAGACCCTCGATTTATTTGCCTGCTTCAATACCATGGACTTGTCTTCTGAGCTTCTTGAGCTGCTCCGCCATATTCTTAATGAGCATGTCCTTCTTGGCGGATTCTAGAGTGTATGAGATTGGTTGAGTGGAGTGGGGTAAGGTTTCCACATATATGGAATTATTTTGGTGGGTGCCGGGGGTTGGAGTGTACCGGTGATCATTAGTTGAATTTTGTAGATCAGGGATAGGTTGTATGGTATTCTGTGGAGTATGGTAAGTGGTTTGCGGGTATTGAGTAGGAAGATGTTGGTGTTGAGAAAGAGTTGGTACTGGTGGAGGGTTAGGATTTTGGGGAGGTGTTGTGTACTGATGGGGTGCAGGAGTATTTTTTGGACGTTAGTTTGGTGTATTTTGAGGAGGTACTGCCGTACTGGGTTCTGGGAATTTTGCTGGTTAATATCTGGGACGTTTAGGGTGAGGGAAAGGTTTGCTAAGTTGCGGACCTGCTCAAGTTCCCCTTGCAATTCTAGTATTTTCTGTTCCTATCGTAGGACCAAATCATTTTGGGCCGAAGTACTCCGACCGTCTGTGGTTTCCACATTCCCAGCATGTGTAGCGTTGTCTTTCCTGACAGCACTCATATCATCCATCTTAGCTTTCCCCTACTTTTCGGGTCACTTGGAGGAGGAGGAGGTGGATGACCTCTTGATCTGGTATGATATGTTGATGATGCTAGTATGCACGAACCAACCTTAGGGATATGAATAAAAAATAAAGAAAAGAAGAAAAACAAAAAGGTAAAAGAGTCAGTGAGGAGTATTAAAAGGTTGTTTGCAGTATTTAAACACATATTGCGAAATTATAAATTCGCATCCTAACTTGGGGAAATCATTGTGCCCGAGGTAGGCCTAAGGGCATATAGATTTGTAGAAAAACTGATGCCAATAGCTGCATCATCCCATTAATGTGAAAAATTAACCAAATTTCTAATAAAATGACAATAAAAATAATAAAGCGTTACTAATGGCATGCGCCTTATGACAACCAAAGCCTAAATTGAGTCAAGAAAGCAAGTAAAACCTAATTTCTAATCTATTTGGCCCGAGAAGGACTTTCTCCATGCTTGTCTTTCTTTGCTCCATTGATCAAGTTCCCTAGGCCGCGTATGTCTAACAGCAGATATGCCCTTGCTAGGAGACCTTCTTTATTTCCATCCTGTTTCTCATCTTCCCTTCTAGCTCCATCAATCCATGCTCTAAATACTCCAACCTCTCTGTTGATTTGGTGGCGATTTCTCTCCATTCATTAATTGATTGTATGTACGCTTTGTGTTGTTCCAAATGTCTGGCCTCAAATTCAAAGATCCTTTTGCGTAACCTCCTACATTTTACTTGGGCCTTAGTAATGCCGTCTATGACCCTATTTCCCAAATCAACCCCTGGCTTGACTCCTCCTGCTATGTCATCGACCAACCATGACTCGTGTCACGCCCCCTTTTTTCCCTCAATTTTTTTACGGAGAGGAAAGGTCCGGGTTTTGACATTTATAGGGGTTAATAACTCATTTCCTTTTGGGAATTGGATTTTTTGAAGAGTCGCCACCTAACAAATTACGGTACGTTAGGGCACCTAGAGCGATTAACTCTTGGATTGATTTGCATTAACAAAGATTTAGGGCAAGGGCTCAAAATAACCTTGAGGGGAAGGTGTTAGGCACCCCTCTCGGTCCATAACGGTGGGTCCCGACGGAACTTATACTTGTGAATTATTCCTTTAACAAATAAGTAGTTGAAACAAATAATTGCAAATAAAGCATGTTGGACATTGTATGACTCAGATAATAAGACAAGGGATTTGAACAAGTTGTATACATAAAAAGAAAGTTTTAAGCAAAAGGAGTTTGGAAAGGAGGGGTCCTAGGTTGGTTAACCTATCGGATCACTCCACGCAATGCTCGGTAAACACACTCAATGAGGGGCTGCACGTGACATTAACGCGTAGTCATCATATCCATATCTACCCATTCCCTACCCCTTAGTGATTATTAATGCGAGTGTTGTTTAACGAACCCTATGCCTGTTGTTACCCATCCCTTCTTAATGGTCCTGGAGGAAATTAAGACCTCTATCTATAGGCAGTTCTAGAGAGACCCCTAAGGTTTAAAGGAGAAAATACTAAGGCGACAAGCAAGAACACATAGGACTTCAACATATAAAAGCATGAAATAGGATATAAGAGGCTCAGGTTCACATCCACAGATAATGCATGTAAACAGCACGACTCAAACACAAATAAGGGAAATATTTTTTAACAATATCCTAAGACATGATGTCTAGGCGAATATCAGAACACATGAGATATGCAGTTTTATTTTATAAACTCAGAAGCAGGGGCCCTAATCAGTTAGCCTGCTTATTTTAAGCCTGTTAACCATTAAGCAGTAAACACAAAGAGACAATTTCCAGTTTTATAAGAAATTCGATTACCTAAGGCTTTCCTAGGCGTAGGATAATGCACAATTGTTACCAAAACCATTAGAGCAATGAATGAGTTATTTTACCTAACAATCATACCGTTCTAAGTGTTACAAAATACAGAATTATTACCAGTTTTATTTGAATAGGATAAATGGGCGTGAGACTGTTTTGTATCTTTTTTTCATGCATCAGTATTATAATTAGGTGTGAGTGAACATGTATGAACTCCATTTTGTTGAACATATTTGGGGAAACTCTATTAAAGGGAGCAATGATTTGGTATCACAGCTTGCCACCAAATTCCATCGACTTATTTGCCATGTTAGCAGATTAATTTGTGAAGGCACACACCGGGACCATAAAGGTCGGAATGAGAAAATCGAACATTTTCAAGTTAAGACAAATGGATAATGAAATATTAAGGGAGTTCGTATCCGGATTTCAAATGGAATGCATGGAGCGGCCGCCGGTCACAGATGACTGATTCGTTCAAGCTTTCACCCAGGGGTTGAAAGAGCGGAGTTCGATAGCATCACGGTAGTTGAAGCAAAATTTGGCTGAGTATCCAGCTGTAACTTGGGCAGATGTTCACAATCGATATCAATCAAAGATTAGAGTCGAAGATGACCAATTAGGAGCCCCTTCGGATTCAGTACATCCAAACAGGTTGGCAGTTAAAACCCTGAGGGACACCGATAGGGAACCAAGGTTGAACAGGGAACGATATCAACCATATCCCACAGATCGATGGAATAATGGCTCGAGACGCAATCCCTACCGGAGTGATGGAAGAAACGATCGAAGAAAAAATTCTCGGGGACTTATGAGCAAAAATGGTTTTGATAAGCATGCCGATCCCGTGGGGACTCCTCGGCTATCAGAATAACTTTAGCGTTGATGCAACAGTCATTGTATCGACAATCGGAAGGATCAAGGATACTAGATGGCCCAGATCCATACAAAACAATCCTACCCAAATTTGATGTGTAAATATCATGGCACACATGGTCACAAGACCGAGGATCACAGACAATTAAGGCAGGAGGTATCCCGACTATTCAACAAGGGACACCTTCAAGAGTTCCTCAGCGATCGAGCCGAGAATCATGTCAGAGGCAGAGATACCAACATGAAAATTGAAAAGGAAAAACCTCAACATGTCATTCATATGATCGTCAGCGGGGTCGATATTCCACAAGGGCCCGTGTTCAAGCGCACTAAGGTATCGATTTCCAGGGAGAAACGGATCTGGGATTATGTGCCCAAGGCTCCTTATCATTAAAAGACGAAGAAGAAGAAGGCATTTCTCAACCACACAATGACGCTTTGGTAATTTCTATCTTATTACATAAAATTCAAGTTAAGCGTGTTTTAGTGGATCCAGGTAGCTCGGCGAATATCATCCGATCGAGGGTCTTGGTTCAGCTCAGCCTACAAGATCAAATTGTGCCTTCAGCTTGAATCTTAAACGGCTTCAACATGGCCAGTGAAACAACTAAAGGGGAGATTACTCTCCCAGTAAACGTGGCTGGAACCATTCAAGATACTAAGTTCCATGTGATCGAGGGCGACATGAGATATAATGCCCTACTCTAAAGGCCCTGAATTCACAGCATAAGGGCGGTTCCTTTGACTCTCCACAAAATGATGAAATTCGTGACATTGAATGACGTGAAAACAATATACAGGGAGCAACTTACGACAAAGGAAATGTTTGCAGTTGATGAGGTAATACCGGTATCGACATTATCAACTCCGAAAAGGTCAAACATCAAAGGTAAACATGAAACCAAATAGCAATCACAACCACCAAGCTCGACCAAATCGGGAAAGCAGGAGATAGGAGAAGAAGATGAGGATTTTATGACCCCTCGAATCTTTATTGTTCATGAAGACTCCGATGCTACCAAATTGACAATCAAGAAGCTGGAATAGGTTATATTGATCGAGTACCTTCCTGAGCGAAAGGTATACCTGGGGATGGGGTTAAACCACGAACTTAGGAAAAAGCTTATTCAATTTCTTATCAATAACATGGATTATTTTTCTTGGTCCCATTTAGACATGACAGGGATTCCACCGGAGATAACGATGCATCGGCTAAGCTTTGACCCCAGGTTCAAACCGGTAAAACAAAATAGAAGACCCCAGTCCGAGGTAAAACATGCATTCATCAAGGATGAGGCAACTAAACTTCTCAAAATAGGGTCCATTCGAGAGGTAAAATACGTCGAATGGCTAGCCAATGTAGTAGTAGTCCCGAAAAAGGAAACAAACTTAGAATATGTGTAGATTACAAGGATTTGAACAAGGCATTCCCTAAAGACTCTTTTTCGCTACCTAACATCGATCGCGTGATCGATGCCACGGCTGGCCACGATATCCTTACCTTTCTTGTGTCTATTTCGGGTACAATCAAATTCAGATGAACCCGGAAGACCAGGAGAAGACTTTATTTATCACCAAGTATGAAACATATTGTTACAATTTAATGCCCTTCAGGCTAAAAAATGCAGGGGCTACTTACCAATGCCTAGTAAATAAGATGTTTGAAGAACAAATAGGTAAGTAAATGGAAGTTTATATTGATGACATGCTAGTTAAGACCCTACGCGCAGAGTACCACTTGGCTCGTTTGCAGGCAACATTTGAAATTTTGAGGAAATACAACATGAAACTCAACCCCGAGAGATGTGCTTTCGGGGTCACCTTGGGAAATTTCTTAGGCTTCATGGTGTCAAATCGGGGGATCGAGATCAACCCTGATAAAATCAAGGCCACGAAGACATCACCATCTTGTACAACGTAAAAGTCGTGCAAAGGCTAACTAGGCGGATAACTGCTTTAGGCTGATTTATCTCGAGGTCATTAGATCGAAGCCACAAATTTTTCTCTTTACTTAAGAAGAACGATTTCACCTAGACCCTGGAGTGTCAACAAACATTAGTGGAATTAAAGTGATACCTATCGAGCCCACCATTGCTTTGCACCCCGAAGGCAGATGAGAAACTTTACTTGTACTTGGCGGTGTCAGAAATCGCAGTGAGTGGTTTCCTAGTTTGAGAAGACTAAGGTACGCAATTTCCCGTTTACTATGTAAGTCAGACCTTAGGGGAAGCAAAAATAGATATCCACACTTAGAGAAATTAGCACTTGCACTAATAAGTGTAACCCCATATATGTGTTAACCACTTCGTAATATTTTGCACACACCATTTTAGGTCGATTGGCCAAATGGGCCGTCGAACTTAGTGGGTACGATATCGAGTATCAACCCCGAACGACCATCAAGTCTCAAATTTTAATAGACTTTGTGGCCGATTTCACGCCAACCCTTGTACCCGATGTTGAAAAGGAACTCTTGTTAAAATCGGGCACATCATCGAGGGTATGGTCCCTTTTCACAAATGGTGCTTCTAATGTGAAGGGGTCCGAGCTAAGCATCATTTTGAAGCCACCCACGGGTAACACTATTAGGAAGTCTATCAAAACTTCTAGGTTGACTAACAATGAGGCCGAGTACGAGGCCATGATTTCATGTCTCAAGCTAGCTAAAAGTTTGGGGGCAAAAGTCATTGAAGCAAAGTGTGACTCTTTATTAGTGGTGAACCAAGTAAACAAAAGCTTCAAAGTTCGAGAGGATAGAATGCAAAGGTATTTGGACAAGCTACATGTAACTTTGCACCACTTCAAGGAGTGGACTTTAGATCACGTACCTTGAGAACAAAACAGTGAGGCCGGCGCACTTGCAAATTCGGGATCATCAGTCGAGGAAGATGATATTATCCCGGGGACTGTCGTCCAATTATCGAGATCTGTGGTCGAGGAGGGTCATGCCGAGATAAACTCTATGAGATTCACCTGGATTGGAGGAATAAATATATTGAATATTTAAAGAACAAAAAGCTCCTGTCGGACCCTAAATACTCGAGGGACCTACGAACCAAAGCTGCCCGATTTACATTGGATGAAGATGTAACGTTATACGGAAGGACGTTCGATGGACCATTGACGATATGATTAGGGTCAGGGAACACCGATTATGTTTTATGAGAGGTCCACGAAGGCACTTGTGGGAACCACTCCTACGTCGAATCTTTGATTCACAAAATCATTAGAGCAGGGTATTACTGGGATAACATGACAAAAGACACTAAGAAGTTTGTTCAAAAATTTGATAAATGTAAAAGGTTTGTGTCACACCTCTTTTTCCACGACGCTTTAACATACTCCGGCGAAAGGGATATATAAGTAAGCGTAAAAAGAGTTTTTCCAAATAAAGGACGGTCG
>MU711086.1:12683-66795 GCA_026770625.1 Nicotiana glauca | reverse complement strand
GGAGGGTGAACAGATCAAAGAATTTCCCGGGATATGATCGACAAAGAGTGGTACACCAATGACAATCAAAATTTTTCCAAAAAGAAATCAGAGTTATCATGGCTAGCGATGGAGCAATAGACTTCAAGGGCAAGGCCGGTGATTTAAACAAACAAACAAAAAAAACATGTGCAATGAAGTTGGTAACACTTAAAAATGCTTTGGGGTTCATGGGAGACACAAAGGTCGGCAAGTATCAATTCAAGAACAATACAACAAATAGAAGTAGGGGGTTCAGACGGAGAGGAAGTATATATTCTGACAAAGGAAGGGGTCAGTCAAGAAACGACTAAGGTTTTCAAATGAAATCAGTGAAGGAACAATAGACTTCAGGATCGGAGTTAGTGGGATCCGTCAAGACAGAACAACATACACTTTGAGGGGGATGGCAATTGTCGTGTTTTGAGATTCATGAACACTAGAAATTGATAAATGATAGGTCGTAAGGGAAGCGGGTTTGAACAGAGAAGAAGTATTTTATGTGACAAGGACAGGCGGAAAAAATGGATGGACAGGCAATACATTCGAGTGGAAATTAGTTATCAGGGGAAGTGAAAGAACAATCGTCATCAAAGTTCAAGGCCACAAACCAACCACCACATTTAAAACTGACAAGATTCGCTTTGATTGAAACAGGGGCGGAAGTTGCGGAGAAGTCCTCCGTAAAGAGAGGCGGCACCCAAACAGGTATGACTGGGAATTCTTAGCACCCTCCTGAAAAATGGGACTTAATTTAAATATCAAAACAATTATGAGAAACATAACTTGGTATGAAAAGGAATATAAGTTCGTTCTGAAAGTTTGTCGTATGTTTTGATTAAGAGTTTTCAGGACCCTCCTGGATAATGGGACGTATTTTTAAAAACAAAATATAGTAGAAATTATAAGAAAAGTTGTCAGGACCCTCCTGGATAATGGGACGTAGTTTTAAAAACAAGATATAACTAAAATTGTAATAGAAAGTTGTCAAGACCCTCCTGAATAATGGGATGTAGTTTTAAAAAATAAAATATAGTATAAATTGTAAGAAAAGTTGTCAGGACCCCCCTAGATAATGGGACGTAGTAGAAATTGTAGAAGTTGTCAGGACCCTCCTGAATAATGGGATGTAGTTTTAAAAAAGAAAATATAGTAGAAATTGTAAGAAAAGTTGCCAGGACCCTCCTGAATAATGGGACGTAGTTTTAAGAATAAAAATATAGTAAAAATTGTAATAGAAGTTGTCAGGACCCTCCTGGATAATGGGGAGTAGTTAAGACCTTTAATAACAAATGAGTAATGCTTTTGGAAGAGATAGGGTAAATTCGTAATTGTTAGAAATTGTCAGGACCCTTCTGGATAATGAGGAATGGTTTAAGACATTTGATAAATACAATGAAGTAACATCTGTAGAAGAGATGGTTAGGATTGGTCAGGACCTCCCTGATAATAGAACTTAGTATTTAAATTCTTATAATAAATAATTCAGAGCCCGGTTATCAAACTGGGGCAGAAAATTTTCTTCGGTTTTGTTGGTTGTTTAGTAAGCAGGCGCCCACCTGGAAAACAAGGGAATACATTTTAAGTTTAGTAAGCAGGCGCCCACCTGTAGAACAAGGGAATACATTTTAAAGTTTAGTAAGCAGGCGCCCACCTGTAGAACAAGGGAATACATTTTAAGTTTAGTAAGCAGGCGCCCACCTGTAGAACAAGGGAATAAATTTTATGTTTAGCAGGCGCCCACCTGTAGAATAAAGGAATACATTTTTTAAGTTTAGCAAGCAGGCGCCCACCTGTAGAATAAGAGAATACATTTTAAGTTTAGCAGGTGCCCACCTGTAGAACAAGGGAATACATTTTTTAAGTTTAGTAAGCAGGCGCCCACCTGTAGAATAAGGGAATACATTTTAAGTTTGTAAGCAGGCGCCCACCTGTAGAATAAGGGAATACATTTTAAGTTTGTAAGCAGGCGCCCACCTGTAGAACAAGGGAATACATTTTAAGTTTAGTAAGCAGGCGCCCACCTGTAGAACAAGGGAATACATTTTAAGTTTAGTAAGCAGGCGCCCACCTGTAGAATAAGGGAATACATATTTTAAAGTTTAGTAAGTAGGCGCCCACCTGTAGAACAAGGGAATACATTTTATGTTTAGTAAGTAGGCGCCCACCTGTAGAATAAGGGAATATATTTTTTAAAGTTTAGTAAGCAGGCGCCCACCTGTAGAACAAGGGAATACATTTTAAGTTCAGTAAGTAGGCACCCACCTAAAAATTAAGGGAATATATTTCAAATTAGTAAGCAGGCACTCACCTGAAAAACAAGGGAAGTACAATCCAAATTATAGTTTTTAGTTTTAATCTCTGATAACATGATTTGCCCAGTCACCATACTGGGGCAGAAAATTTTCTTTGGTTGTCTGTTTTTTCGTAAGCAGGAGCCCACCTGAAGAACAAAGGGAATATTTTTCAAAATTCACAAGCAGGAGCCCACCTGGAAAATAAGGGAATAGAGCCCACCTGAAAAATGGACACATATTTCAAATTGAAGTAGTCAAACATCATCAAGGAAACAACAAGAATGTCGTTGGAAGAATACAAGATACAAGTTCAAGGCAACACAAGAGGAAGTTTGAAGACATAGATAGGATCTTTGTAACTCCTAGATCATAGCTTAGGCTAGCTTCTTTTATTTTACCATGGTGTAATAAGGGGGTCAGCCAGTAGTAACAGCAGTAACAGCAACAACAGCAGTAAAATCACAGCTCCTGGTAGTCTCGGCTGCAAGACATTCCCGAACTATACTGACCTGATTCCTATTTAGCCCAAGATATGTAGGCAACCTATGAAGCAGGGTGCGGTCAAAAAATTTCAAAATGCTTCACAACGGAATCCTCGAACGGGCAAAAATCGTTCATAGTTGCTCACTTATCTTTGCACGAAAACTCTTCGTGTTTCCGGGCAAATAGGGGCAGCTGTGAGCACGTGATTTTTGCCCTAAGCAAACTATTCCTAAAAAATCCAAACGAAATGATTTTTTTTAATTTTGTTGATATTTGTGGAATTTTATGTTAATTAGTTTCATAATAATTCACATTAAAAATATAAAAATATGCATATGCATTAGGATTTTTGATTTTATAATTTTAGTATTAATGTATTTTTGGGAACAAATTAAAGAAAAATCAAAAAAATAGCCTTTTAGTATTTTAATTGAAATTACTATAAAATAGATGTTAATTAAAATTTTAGAATTTGAAAAAATATAAAATTAGGAAAGAAAATAAAATACAAAATACCATGTGAAAATAAAATACAAAATGTGGAGGAAATAAAGAGTAAAGAGGAATTTAATTTGGGCTCAAAATACCCCAGCCCAAGGAGATTACCCGTCCCCAGCCCAAACAACCCAGGCCCAAAAATTATCCACCCAGCCCTGTTAACGTAAAACGACGCCGTTTGGGCGTCTTTTAATCTCAGTCATTGATTGTATTTGATCCAACAGTCCCGATTCAATTTTACATAATTAATAAAAATAGTTCATTAAACCTAAAATTAGTTCTTTCCTCTTTCATATTCTGTAATGTTGTCGCCGCTTTATACCACCAGCCCGCTGCCCGCCGGAATTTGCTCACGGCGGCAGCGGGTCTCCGTTTCCGGCCAAACGAACATCAAAATACTCCCCATTTCCCCCTCATTATGAATCTCTGAGTATCTCCTTTCAAAACCCGCCACAACTCTCCAAATCCTTAAAACCCTAGCGCCGCCACCTCCGCCTACGGCGGCGCCGCCACCCCAAACCACCCAAAACTCACACCCTAGACTCTTTCCACCCCCACCATTCTCAAGATACTTAAGTAAATTTTCTCAAAACAGGCCCTATTGCATCGAATGCTATTTTTACAAGAAATTCCGCCCTTTCTATGGTCCGCTTGCTTTGAGAAGGTTTCTTGGTCGAGTGGCTTTTGAGTAAGAACTCCTTTTACTTTGTTTTGATTAATTTTCTCTCTTCTTCTTCATTGTGAAAATTAGTTAGCTCTGATTTCATACCTAAATAAGTTTAAAAATGGTTCTGATTCCTTAGTAGGTTCAATTTACTAAATTCTCTTTTCTTCCCTTATTCTCGGTTTTCTAAAATTAATTTCTTGTTTTGTTGATTTCTGGGGATTGTTTATGATTCTGATTAGTTTAATTTGTGTTGATAGTTTAGAATTTAGATTAATATAGATGTGGGTTAAAATTTAGTCCGTATCAATTCCTTCTTTTAGCTTAGTCTGATGATTGATCCTTTCTAGTTGATTAGTGGGTTAATGAATTGATTTTGTTACTGATAAACTGATTCTGTTAGTCGATGAATTTATTCTATTAAGTCTTAATTAGATCGTAATTAGTGGAATTGTAGTCTTAGCTGATTAGTAATGGAGTTTGGTTATAGCTGGTAGATGTTAACTAGGGTTTGGAGTTTGGGAAAACTAAGATTGGTAATTTTGAAAGGGAAGTGAGGGCACTGTTGGAATTTTAGAATAAGTTAGTGGTAATTTTAGCCTAGTTTTAGGGGTATTATAGGTATTAAAAAAGGATAGAATTAGTAAATAATAGAATGCAAGTGAGGGTAAAATGGACATTTCAAGGGGTAGGAACATGGTAGATGCAACTAGAACATTCTAGAATGGGTTTTAGTGCAAGTTTTAATAAAATAAGTGTAGTAACTTGTTTAACAAGTCATAAAAAAGGGACTAATCTGAAAATACTAAAAATTAAATTTTCCTCCAAATTTTAATTCTATAAATAGGCAGTTTCTGCCTTAAATCAGAAGTTTTTGAACCCTAGAAATTCCAAAAAAAAAAATGTCTTTCATTTCTAGATCTGAAATTCTCTTCTCAGATCTGATTTTCTTTTAAAAAATCCAAAAAAAGTAATAGAAAATCCAAAGGAAGAAACACTGTTTCAGTAGACAGCTTCTGAAATCAAGCTGAAACTTCCTTTGGTAGATCTTAAGTTTGCTGAAATTCAGAACAAATGCAAGCGTCCAATAGCAAATTCAAAAACAGCAATGTTACCTCTCATTTCTCAACTCTAATTGCAAGTTTGTTAGTTGATCTCTCTGAATCAATTGTTATCAAGTGGATTTCCTAGTTATTTAGTTGTGGAAAGCTCTGAGGTATTTTGCTTCAGTTTCGATCACTTTTAGGATATTTGTGAGGTGTTAACTCTGTGATGTGATAATGTGAGAAGTTCCTGGGTTTATGAGTTCAATTCGGCTCGAAAATGATCCTGATTACTGCTGTTGTTCTTTGTGATTGGCGCTGTTAACTGCTGCTAGTGATCTCCTCATCTTCTTTTGTTTATCAATTTTCAGGTACACTTCTGTAAAATTTCAGGAATTGAAATTTGAAAATATGAGCTTGAATGCTGAAGATCTGAAGTTCAAAGTCTAATTCAGTTTTTCTCTTCTTAATCGAACATTAAAATAGTTCATTCATTTTGTTTAAATTGCCGTTCGATTTAGTTTGATGTGTTATATATTGAACTGGACTTTAGTTTGATTTAGTTTGATTCATTTTGTATATATTTAGTTGATTTAGTTTGACTTTGTATATGCTGTTCTGAAATTTACAGTTTACTTTGACC
This sequence comes from Nicotiana glauca, assembly GCA_026770625.1. Taxonomy (NCBI): domain Eukaryota; kingdom Viridiplantae; phylum Streptophyta; class Magnoliopsida; order Solanales; family Solanaceae; genus Nicotiana; species Nicotiana glauca. The sequence goes on along the minus strand of MU711086.1, from coordinate 61,149 downwards.
TTAATTTGTATGACAAGGCTCAGTGTTAGTGTTGGAATCAAATTTCAACATTAGCTTCAATTAGTTCAATAGTTTACAAATTCGTTCTATAGTTTACAAACTCAGTTGGTTCAGTAGTTTACAAACTTTGATTTTTTTTTATTTCGATTTACAACGGGACAAAGCATTTAGTTTTGGGCCTATTAAGCCACTGTGTAAGATCTGGACTATTTTGTATTTTAGCATTAAAATCAGTAATTAGGCCTTTAATCGAAAAATCAATCACGAGCCTTCAGGCTTATTATTCTTTTACATTAGGCCGAAGTGTTTCTTTTCTTGGGAAGGGCATTAATGTTGGCCTGTCTCTTTTAGCTGTAAACAAGTTCGTTAGATTATTAATTTGGACTTTGTTTGGAAGATTTCAGTTTATAAATTTGGGTTGTGATTTAGATAGCATATTTGACCTAAGAAGTGTTACCTTTTTTGTTCAAATGTGGACTTGAATTCGAAGCCCGAATTCTTTATTCATTTTAAAACAAAAGCACTTGTCTGAATTAGGATTCCTCGGAAATAAATTAAATAGAAAATTATGGCTTCCTCTGGATCATCCTTTAATAAAATGAGATGAGTCTCGCCAAAAGTAAAAATAAAATCGTGGGGCCCTCAACAATTGCTATATAAAAATACTTAGAACTTGGGAGGAACGTTTAGTAAATTTCACGGTCCCTCCCAAAGTTAATAAACACGTAGATACTTTAGGCGCGGTTGTTAATATTACCTTCACTAAAACGGGTGCACATTTATGTGACCCAAATCCAAATCTCAACGAAGTCGAAATGTGTTAAAAGCCACGGGCGTACTGGTACGGCGTGGTTCGAGATACATTTTCACGACGTTGTAATTTTTATAAAAAATAAACAATAAATATAATAAAGCAGTTTATTAAGTGAAAGCACATATAAATAGAATATATATGGAAATCGGATAAAATTAAATACAACAGTTGAGAGATCGTGCTAGAACCACGGAATCTGGGAATGCCTAACACCTTCTCCCAGGTTAACAGAATTCCTTATCCGGATTTCTGATTTGCGGACTGTTAACAGAGTCATATTTCCTCGGTTCGGGATTCAACCGGTGACTTGGGATACCATTAATCTCCCAAGTGGCGACTCTGAAATAAAAATAATAAATCTCATTCCGACTGTCCTTTAATTGGAAAAACTCCTTTATTATGCCTTTCACGGGGTATATTAAAACTTGCGGTAAAAAAGGAGGTGTGACAACGCGTACGTGTACCCATCTGTTTGGTGCGTCAAAAATCATGTCATACAAATGTGTCCACAATTAATAACGCTTTATTATTATTAAGAAAGTTTGGTCGAAGTTGCGCGAACGCATGCTCCGGTTTTGTTTTTAGGAATCGTAGCCATGTCACGAGAATGTGTCCACAATCATGATAGTATATTAATCGCACCTAAACGGGTTTCTACGGTCTATTTCTTCCAGGTCCATGATTTGTGATCCATTGTCTTTCAGAATATCTTCAGGTGCAGTATTATTTATCCAAAATATTGCAGGTTACAGAATCAAGGAAATGCAAAAGGAAGTGCATCATGGAGTCAGCTTCACAAATCTGATATTGAAATCATTGGCACTCAACGTATTGATGTGAAAATAATCTCATATTAGTGTATTAGATTCATTTCTACAGTAGTTTCCAAAGTCACTGTAAAATTCTATACTCTAATTCGAGCTAACAACACATTTCAATACTCTAAATCACACTTCCAATATCAAGATGATTAACAAGTCCAAGATAGATCACAACATGAATTTGTTCAATGCATCTCGTACTACAGTTCTTCATAACTCAAAAGAAACCAGAATTTCAATCAAACACCTTAAACATACCCATTTCAGCTCCCAGTTTCATGATATATTCTATTCGCATTGACACAGTTTAATGAAAGCGTTTGAATTTCAAACTAGGCACACAGAACCTGACTTAGCGCGAGCCTGGTCAAAATGACCATAACACTTCTAGCAGACTGCTCATTTGAGAACTAAGGGGAATCAGTAAAGACAAACTCTAAATGGATTTAACTATTCAATTTCAGACTCGGCTCACCAACACTAAAACATTGATAACAAGATTCAGAGGGATCTAGGCTAAAATTGAGAGGAAATGAATTTAAAGGAGTCCAGATTTCCACCTAGCATATGTAATTTGAACAGACTAAACGAGCCCTTGATTTACTGGAAATCCATTTTAAATACCAAAGATCTTCGTGGAAGGAAACTGGTGAACCAAATCAAACACCAAACTAATGCAACCAAATAAACGAAGACACAGCCATAAACTAGACGATTCATATTTCAACGAAATACATGAACACCATATTCAGAATGGACTAACAAAATTGATGTCCTCAGTATTTTAAACTCGCATTCACAACTTCAAGAAGTTATATATATTGATTACAATCAACCGACAAGTTTCGATCGCAGATTGAGAACTTAAATCACACAAGTTTCACTGTCGATGCAACTTTTTGAAAAGAAACGAAGAGGTTTTCTAGTCTAGATTCCAATAATATGCTACAACAAATAAACTAAAAGAATGCTAAAAAAGGCAATCAAGCAGCAACTCATGTTCTTCCAGAAAATCTCATAGGAACATATTTTTTGAGAAAATAAAGAACAAACGATATGAGACTCGTGTTCCTAGAGAACACACAATCGATTCTCATACTTATTTTGGCACTGCTATTCCAACCAACATGTTTAAGCACTAACTAAATCAAATACTTCAGGTAAGATCTTAAAATCCAGTCGATCATAGCAGATGGAAAGAACAGAGAGGAGGAAAAGAGAACCAAGATTTCATCGTAGTAACACAGAAGTATTCAGGGACATATGCAGACTTCAATCATTAGGACATCCAAATAGCCATTACATTATTTGAGACCAAAAGCACATACCTTAATAGCAGTAAAACAACTAGAAAAACCCAGCAGGAGCTGAAATCAGTAAACTAGATCAAACAGCTATGCAAAGAACAACGAATCAACCAGCAATGAAACTTCGGATCTGGAATCTGAGTGAGAAAACAAAAATGACTTCGAACAAGGACACACAACCAAAATTCACGAGTGGACCTCGAATCAAAACCGAAATTCCAAATCCAAACACAGACTCAAACATAAACTTCAATCAAACTCCATTCTTGAGAACCAAAAATCAAAACAAATGTTGAAATTTTTTGGTGATTTTCTGATTTCTTTTGAAACAAAACTCGAGTAAAAATCAAACCCAAGCTATTTTTGTATTTTTGTTTTTCTGAAATGCAATGCCAATATGAAAAAAAACGCAAAGAAACCTGGAACTTTTACCTCTCCAAAAAATTCTGCCCTATACCTGAAACCACCCCTGGGTATATATATACCCCTCTCTCGAATTTTTCATTTTTGCATAAGAAATCTGGAAGTAAATCTCTTCTAGAATGAACCCTGACAGATGGAAGGAGAGGATTGATCCTCAAATCAATCCACGGCTCCCATTTTCGTAGTTCATTCTTCAGAAATTCCAAACCAAATCCGGCACATGAGAGACGCAAAAAAAATGTCAGAAGCCCTTAGAATCTTGCTAAGGTGGTGAGATAAGGTGCGCGTGAGTGAATTCTATCTCACTCGCCAGAAATTTAGCGAGTTTGGACGCAGCTTTGAAGTGAAGAAGAGAGTGAACAGTAGGGGCGTCGCTGACTTTGGGATTTAGGCTTCTATTCTTTTAATTTAAGTGTTATTTGGGGAACGGGTCGGGTCAGCAAAATGGGTCGGCGATGGGTTGGGGCGGAATTGGGCTGGGGAAATGGATTGGGTTTGGGGGATTAAAAATAAGAAGGCCCAAAAGACTTCTTCTACACTTCTTTTCCTTTTCATTTTTTTTCTAATTTCTTTTATTTTCAAAATTACTTTCCTTTTCAAAATTAAAACAACTACAATTAGAATTAAACCCAAATCAAATTATCCTACCAATTTAAACTAACTAGCTCTAAATAATAATTAACACAACCACAAAATTTCAAAAGAATAAATTATTTTTTGTGATTTTTTTATTTTTGTAAAGCAATTAAATTACTGCTTAATATTAAAATGCAAAGTTGAATAAAATAAACATGCACATACGAATGCAAACAATTACCAAAAATGCTACAAAAATTCACGAAATTGCAAATAATGAAAAAATTATTTTATTTTGAATTTGTGGGAGTAATTCATATAGGGCAAAAATCACGTGCTCACAATTAGCCAAGAGGCTCGAGTGGTAATAGAAGCGAGCAAAAGCAAAGGAAGAGGCACAAGCGGTTATTCAAAAAATTCAGTGCCCGTGCCTATTCAAGACATTTAAGTTCAATAATCAAGAAAAGTCAAGGGAATGAATCTGACATCACAAGAGGGTCCAAATACAGTATTTGATAAGCATTAAATGCTGAAAACGTTAGAGAATCTGCCTTAAATGTAATGATTATGTAACGTATAATTCAATGTCATTTATTGCCCATAATAACCTTACCATGACAAAAGCAAGACACATACATCTGAAATAGCTATAAAAGGGAGAGTACTGAACAGTTATGGACACATGAAAAATCATTTGAATATACTTTGGTTTACTTGTTTTATTCGATTATATTCTATCTATCTGAATTGCTTTCTTTTATTCATTCTTGTGATTATCAGTAACCCGTGTTCTTCTCAATTATTTCTTTAGTCAAAATTCTATTTTTTGGTTAACCAAATTGGTTCCGTTACCGGGAGTCTGATAATCCATTTTATTTTAGCCTAACTTTCCTTGTTATATCAACTATGTCAAACAACAATGATAACGTTCCAAGCAACCAAGAAATTTAAACAACCCAACAACTTCAGGGAGATTCACAGAACAATAACGTGCTGATTCCTTCTCCACGAGGCTCTCCGCGGCGGTCTCGTGAAGGCACTCCTGATGAGTCTCAAACAGATGGACAGTTTCAATTTGAAAATATTGAAACTATGGATGAGGCTTTGCAAAAACTTATTGCCTCACAAGTCAATAAAGCTCTTTAGGTTTTTGTTAGTCAATTACCTTTTGCACCACCCACACCCACACCGAATAACAACACTCTAGAGAACCCTCATTCCGGGCTCGTTAATTCAGGTAGTGGTGGATCCCCAGCAAATCACAGGAGGGAGAACCAGGTAATCCAGTTAATTCTAATTTACAAACTTTAGTACTAACCTTGCAGAAACAGCAAAAAGCGCAAAGTGACCGCATAGAGCAAATACCCGGAGTACCACCCGTGATCAAAGGGGTAGATATGGATAAGTATTCTCAAAAGCCCTGGAAGCTATGTGCTGCTCCCCATCCAATCCCAAAGAAATTCAAAATGCCTGATATACCAAAATACGATGGAACAACAGACCCACGGGACCACGTGACTCCATTCACAACAGGCGTAAAAGGCAATGACTAAGCAGGAGATTGAATCTGTATTAGTCAAAAAAATTGGCGAAACACTCACTAAGGATGCACTAACATGGTATTCTCTTTTACCCAAAAATTCTATAAATTCTTCGGAAAAGGGTCAGATTTGTCCTTCAACTATTCGTTTTGGTACAATAATGCCATTCATCTACCTATTGGGCCAAATATGCCCTTCCATTAATATTTTTGGCTTACAAATGCCCTTCCATTAATGTTTTTGGCTCACAAATGCCCTTTGAGTTAACGGAAGGACACGTGTCATCGTCTTATTGGTCCATTATAATTTTTTTATTCATTAAAAAGACCCATTATTCATACCCGAAAAATAATTTTCTAAAGCAATTGTTCTAAAACTTTTTTTTACTAAAAATTGAAAAAAAAAAAAAAGAAAGTAAATTTTGTTTCCAGTTTTTACAAAAAAAACAGATTTTTTTTTCTAAAACAATGTTTTTGTAAAAATAAAAATAAAATCTAAAAAGCAATATTTTTGTAAAAATTGGAAAAAAAAAACTAAATCTTTTTTGCTAAAAACTGAAAAAATAAAAAAAAATCCAGTTTTTAGAAAAATATTTCTTTAAAAAACTGAAAAATAATTTCGAAAACAATGATTTTTGTATAATCTGGAAATGAAAATATAATTTAGTTTTTGATAAAAATTTAATTTATTGGATTTTTCTTTCTTCAGTTTTTAGCAAAAAACATTTAGTTTTTTTTTTTTTACAGTTTTTACAAAAATATTGCTTTAGAAAATTTCTTTTTAGATTTTGTTTTTGTTTTTGTTTTTACAAAAACATTGTTTTAGAAAGAAAAAAATCTATTTTTTTTGTAAAAACTGGAAACAAAATTTACTTTTTTTTTCCTTCAGTTTTTAGTAAAAAAATGTTTTAGAAAAATTGCTTTAGAAAATTATTTTTCGGGTATGAATAATGGGTCTTTTTAATTAATAAATTTTTTTTTAGAATGGGCCAATAGGACGATGACACGTGTCCTTCCGTTAACTCAAAGGGTATTTGTGAGCCAAAACCATTAATGGAAGGGCATTTGTAAGCTAAAAATATTAATAGAAGGGCATATTTGGCCGAATAGGTGGATGAAGGGCATTATTGTACCAAAACGAATAGTTGAAGGTCAAATCTGACCCTTTTCCGTAAATTCTTTTGCTGAGCTTGCAGATTCTTTCATCAAAGCACATTCGGGAGCTCAAAAAGTCGAAAAAAGAATGGAGGATATTTTCAAAATCAAATAAGGGGACTCAGAGTTGCTTAGGGAATTTGTGGATAGATTCCAGCGTGAGAGAATGACATTGCCATGTGTAGCAGATAACTGGGCAGCTATAGCTTTCACAAGCAATTTGAATGAGAAAAACTCAGAAGCCACGAGGCGACTCAAGGAAAGCCTTCGAGAATTCCCAACTACAACGTGGAATGATGTTTACAATCGTTATAGCACAAAACTAAGAATTGAAGAAGATATTATTTCACAACATCAAAAAGACGAAAAGGTAAGCTGAAGCCGGGCTGAAAACGAAAAAAGGTCCGGTAAAATTAGGTACGATCCGTACATATTACCTATGTGAAGAGACTCACGGTCAAAACAAGACAATAAGATGTATGATCACAGATCGAGGAATAGAGAGTTAGACTCATCATCAAGATTTGGGAGTGACTGCAACACACGTGAGCCACGAGACGATGATGGAAGTCTAAAGGCAAGGTTTGGTGGTTGTAATTTCAACGTTGTCACACCTCCTTTTTCACTACACCCCCGGAAAAGGTATAATAAAATGAGTTTTTTTCCAACTTAAAGTGACCATTGAAATAGGATTATGTTATTAAAAGATTCAGAGTCGCCACTTGGGAGATTTATAGGTCCCAAGTCACCGGTTCAAATCTCGAATCAAGGAAAGGATTGACGCTGTATTACAATCCACGAACCAGAAATCCGGGTAAGGAATTCTGTTAATCCAGGAGAAGGTGTTAGGCATTCCCGAGTTCAGTGTACTAGCACGGTTGCTCAACTGTTAAAAATGGCTTATTATCTGAGTTTAAAAAAATTTGCACCTATATGTATTTTTGCTTTTAACCGCTTTTATTCATTTTTAAAGAAGGTTTAACGTTGTCTAAAATATGTCTTTGGATCGCTCGCGTCACATGAAATGCACCAGCAATTTGAAACATATTTTATTCAACGTTATAAGGATTTGGATTTGGGTCACATGAAATGCACACCCGAACTTAGGAAGGTAAATTGTTAAAATGACGCGCCTAAAGCAACTATGCGTTTGCGCTTTGCGGGGCCATGGAAATTCAACTAAATGGCATGCCCGAATTCTAAGGATAAACAAGATTGATCAAATGAGGGTCATGCAATTGTCATTTTATTCGGCACGGCACGCCTCAATTATTTTCAAAGGATTATCCTCAACTAAAGCAAACTAGGAATGTTCAAGAGTGTTTCTTTCTCTTAAAATTGACATTATTGCGAGATTGAGGATGAGCAATATAATCTAAACTAACAAAAAACTTTAATGAGTATCTTGTATACTCTCCAATTTAAAACTAACATTCAAATTATCTACCGCCAATGAGGAATCTGCAGAAACGGCTGTGAGCACAAGCATATAATTAAGCAATGCAATAACATGATTGGTCCAGAGTCATAATAGTTGAACCAACTATGCGACACTAAGGCCAAAATCTCAACAAATAAGCTGCAATGATCTCCCCGGAAAATTTCAGCCACAGAATCATTTTTCACATCGCTAATTAGATCAACAACATATTTTAATTATTAACTAAATCAAACCAAACGTTCTGCTATGCTCCAAACAAAATAGCAAGCCGATTCAATCAACCACAGCAAATGAATTTTAAAAAATGCCAACATTTCATTGTAAGTCAAAAAGGAAATACAAATTGGAGATATGTACATAATTGCCCATGAACTGTCTAAGATTTAACAAATGAAGGACAGGTAAAGGAAGATTTGAACTCAGCAAATACAACAGCACACAACAGAAATCTTTGATCGAATCATTGTTTAGATCCCAGAAAGTTCGAGTGAATAATAACCACTAAAAACACTATGAACAAAATTCCCCTTTAGAAATAGCAAGAGGAGAGAAGGAGGGAACGTGCGGTTGTGAGATTGGGGCTCACTCGCCATGGTTTTGGACTGAAAATGGGGCTTGGATTCACTTTGGAGAAGAGAAACAGTGTTCCCATCATTTGGGTTGTTTGATTTACGGTTCTGCATATCTTCGTGTATATTTAGGGAGTGGGAGGGGTTTAGGGGGCAGACGGGCGTGGGTCTGGGTGGGTATTTAGTGCAATTGCATTGGGCCTAGGAGCTTAAATTGAGTTAGCCCAAATCTGATCCTTCTTTTTTTTTTTTTTCATTTCTTTATTTAAAAGACCTTTTTTCTTTTTTAAAATAAAAATAAACATCTAAGTTAACTCCTAACACAAATTATCCTACCCCAATAAATTAATTAACTCTAATAATTACCAAATTAAAAAGAAAACTGCAAAATTTGAAATTAAATGCAAAAATAAGATATTTTTGTGATTTTTCCATTTCTCAAAACCACTAATTTGCTAATTAATCTGAAAAATATAAATTTTAGTCCTAAATACAAATGAAACATATTTTTGTATTTTTTTGTTATTAAATAGAATAAACGTGCACAGATAAATGCAAACAATTGACAAAAAATGCCACAAAAATTGCACAAAATTGCAAATAATGAAAAGAAATTATTTTGTTTTGAAATTATAGGAGTAATTCATATAGAGAAAAAATCATGTTCTCACAACTTCTCCTCTTTGCTCGGAAACACGAAGAGTTTTCGTGCAAAGATAAAGTGAGCGGATACGAGCGATTTTTGCCCGTTTGAATACTCCGGCTAAAAAGGAATCAGGTCAGTGTAGTTCAGGAATATTTGGTAGCTGGGACTACCATGAAGCTGTGATTTCACTGTTGCTGTTGTTGCTGATACTGCTCACTGAACCCCCTTATTACACCATGTCAAACTAAAAAGAAGCTAGACTATACTATGATCTATGCTTTAGAAAAATCCTATCTATATCTTGAAACTTGCTCTTGTGGTTCTTGTTGCCTTGTTGACATGTATTCTCCCGGTGGAATCCCTTTGTTGCCGCCTTGAATTGTACTCTGAGATGTTTTCCCTTTCTCCAGGTGGGCTCCTGATTGCTGAAACTTGAATGTATTCCCCTATTCTCCATATGGGCTCCTGATTTCTTAACTTGAAATGCATTCCCTTGTTCTCCAGGTGGGCTCCTAATTGTTGAAACTTGAATGTATTCCCTTGTTCTCCAGGTGGGCTCCTAATTGCAAAAACTTGAATGTATTCCCTTGTTCTCCAGGTGAGCTCCTGATTTCAACAAAATAGACAAAAACCAAGAAAAGCTTCTGCCCCAATTTGGTAACTGGGCATATATGTGAATGTAAACTGAATCATGTTACCAAATATCAGTAAGAACTCGAAAGCTGAAACTTGAATTATACTCCCTTGTTCTCCAGGTGGGCGCCTGATTGCCAAACATGAACTGTATTCCCTTGTTCTCCAGGTGAGCTCCTGATTGCTGAACTTAAAATTTATTCCCTTGTTCTCCAAGTGAGCTCCTGATTGCTAAACTTGAAATGTATTCCCTTGTTCTCCAGGTGGGCTCCAGATTGCTGAAAATTGAATGTATTCCCTTATTTTCCAGGTGGGCTCCTGATTGCTGAACTCGAAATGTATTCCCTTATTCTCCAGGTGGGCATTCAACAAAAATGGACAAACAAAAAAAAAATTTCTGCCCCAGTTTGGTAGCTGGGCACATATGTAAGTGTTAACCTAAATAATATTACCAAATATCAATAAGAACTTGAAAGTTAAAACTTGAACTGTACTCCCTTCTTCTCCAGGTGGGCGCCTGATTGCTAAACTTGAATGTATTCCCTTGTTCTCCAGGTGGACTCCTGATTGTTGAACTTGAAATGTATTCCCTTGTTCTCCAGGTGGGCTCCTGATTGCTGAAACTTGAATGTATTCCCTTGTTCTCTAGGCGGGCTCCTGACTGCTGAAACTTGAATGTATTCCCTTGTTCTCCAGGTGGGCTCCTGATTTCAACAAAAATAGACAAACAAAGAAAATTTGCTGTCCCAGTTTGGTAGCTGGGCTCATATGTGAGTGTTAACCCAAATCATATTACCAAATATCAATAAGAACTTGAAAGCTAAAACTTGAATTATACTCCCTAGTTTTCCGGGTGGGCGCCTGATTGCTGAACTTGAATTGTATTCCCTTGTTCTCCAGCTGGGCTCCTGATTGCTGAACTTTTAAATGTATTCCCTTGTTCTCCAGGTGGGCTCCTGATTGCTTAAACTTTAAATGTATTCCCTTCTTCTCCAGGTGTGCTCCTAATTGCTGAACTTGAAATTTATTCCCTTGTTCTCTAGGTGGGCTCTTGATTTTAACAAAAATAAAAAAACAAAGATAAATTTTCTGCCCCAGTTTGGTGGCTGGGCACATATGTGATTGTAAATTAAATCATGTTACCAAATATCTGTTACACCTCCTTTTCTACACACCTACCCCGAAGGATAAATGTATAAGGGAGTTTTTCCATTTAAAGTGACATTATCCGAAATTGGATTATTTATTTATTTAGAGTCGCCACTTGGGATATGATTGGCTTTTGGTGTCCTAAGTCACCGGTTTAACTTAAATCCGAAATCGAGGAAAATTTGACTTCCCAATTAGAGTTTGCAAACCAGAAATTCTGAATAAGGAATTCTGTTGAACCGAGGAAAGGTGTTAGGCACTCCCGGATACCGTGGTTCTAGCACGGTCGCTTAAACTATTATAATTGGCTAAAATTCTGATTTTTATGCATGTTTTAACTATGGTGCATTTTAAACTTATTAACCGCTTTTAATTAACTTTAAAGAAGATTTGAACGTCATTTAAAACATGTCTTTGGATCGCGTCACATGAAATGCACCCGCAATCCAAAACTCATTTTATTCAACATTTTAAGGATTTGGATTTGGATCACATGAAATGCACACCCGAGTTTAGGAAGGTAATATTATTAACATAACGCGCTTAAAACAACTACATGTTTGCACTTTGCGGGGGCCACAGAAATTTAACTAAATGACGCGCCCGAATTCTAAAGACAAACAAGATTAACTAAATGAGGGCCATGCAGTTTGAGGTTTTGTTCGGTACGGCACACCTTGATTTATTCCAAAGGACTTAAGTTGTTATAATCGGGTCACGTGAAATATACCCAAGAATTTGCTAATTCATAGGTATGAAACTAATGTGTAAATATAACAGAGTAAGCTGACAAGACGGGAAGATTCAATCATTTCCCTCAAACCTACACAGAGACGTTCCAACTTCAAGGATTCAACAAGATAGAATGATATGAATTATTAATATTTCGCATCATTTGAACACATGGAAAATCTCTTATCCATTTATCCTAAGTAATTCAGGAATGAACAAATCATGAAAGATAACAGGAAAGTGGCAATTGCTAAGCTCACATATATCAATAACGAAAATGGGCAGTGCATGATCAACACAAAATCAAATGCAGAAAAACAGATCACACAAAATTCCTTTAACTCAAAATACTACCATCTTGATTCCCTCACAAATATCTAATACGCATGAAGCCTGCCCATATCTAATTTAACTATCACTAACAATCAAAGGTCAATTTCTTCTCAACTCAAATTCATGACCCAGCGAATGGCTAACCAAATTTAACATAAAGCTTTTAGCTGCAAACAAAATAGGACTACATATTTCCATTTTATCAAACTCTGTTATCATAAAGTAAATTCACGAAACGTTAACCATCAAGAAAACGGATAAAATAATCAAAGTAACAACCAAAAACATGCTAGCAGATAATGATAACGAAATGAACACGGATTCGCTAACCTAAAAAAATGGAAGGTAAACAAGATGAATGTAAAGAGCTGAACCCTTTATATTAGCGACAACACGGCAAATTCTGATTTCCAGCACACTTGGAACACATATATAGTAATAAAACATCTCAATCCAATTCGAAGAAGCAGGTTTAATTCAATCGCTCTGCTAGCTAGGTTCTTATCCAGTTGAAATCACACCAATATATAACTAAAGGAAACGAAGATGAACCTGAAGCGAGCTTTCAATTGACGTTTGAAATAATTAGCATAGGTACAAATGAATCTGGATATGCAAATTCCAGTAGCGAGCCAAATATTGACACGCGACCAAAAAGCTAACCGGACACGAACACGAACACGAACACGACGGAACCTCGAACCTCTAGCTCGCCAGAAACTCGGCGGCGAACAAACTCAAAATGAGCTACTGTGGTTGCTGTTCATTTTTTTCGCTATGTCAATGGAGAAGAAGGAGCTTTGGCTTCAAGGAAATGGTTGTTGTTCTTTTTGGAGATTGTTGTCGGATTTTGACTGGAGAAGGAGAAGCAACGACGGAGAAGGTGTGGAGAAGGAGCAGCGATGGGGAGTTCTCTCGTTTTGGTGTTGCTGCTACTCTATTTTTGGGTTGTGTGTGCGTGAGTGGTTGGCGTTATGGCTGGCTGGAGATGATGACCGATGGTTGATGGGTCTGGTTGGTTACGATGTTTCATGAAGAAGAAGAAGAAGCGTCGGGAGGAGGGGTCTATGATGAATTCCCGCTGCTTTTTGTGTATTCAGTGTGTATATGGTGTTTTGGGGTCTTGTGTAGGGGAGTATTTTTGGTTGGAAGGTCTTATGTGGGGAATATTTTTGGGGGGAAGGTCTTATGTTGGGGAATATTTTTTGGAAAAATATTTTTGTGGGGAAAGTCTCATGTGGGAGAAGGTTCTTCCAATTCTTCTTTTTTTTTATTCCCAATTTTCTTTTTATCTATCTTTTGTTTATTAAAAGTCCTAGAATTAAAAATCCTAAAAATATAAAATTATACTAATTATAAAATTATAAAAGCTACTTAATCCTAAATTAAAAGAGAAAAATAAATAAAAAGAAAAGGTGTAAAAATGAAGCATTTTTTGTGATTTTTAATTTTTATAAAACAAGTAACTATCGATTAATCCTAAAATGTAAAAGTAAGTCCTAAATATCATGCGTGATATTTTGGTATTTTTTTTATGAATTAAACGTGCACAAGATAAAAATTCTACAAAATCCTATAAAATGGTAAATAATAACAAAAAAATCTATTTTCTTGAAACTTGTTGGAGTATCTCGTATACGGAAAAAATCACGTGCTTTCAGCTGCCCCTCTTTGTTCAGAAACATAAAAAGTTTTTGGGCAAAGATAAAGTGAGCAATATGAGGGATTTTTGCCCATTTGAAACTCCATGAGAAGCATTATTTTGAAAGAGTCTGACCGAACCTTGCTTCAGAGGTTGCCTACATATCCTTGGCTATAAAGGAATTAGGTCAGGTGTAGTTCAGAGGTGAATGAGACGATAGAGTGCCGAGTTTGAGAGCTGAGCGAGGTTCCGTCGAGGTTCCGGTCCGCGGTCCCGTTTATTACATCAAAATAAAAATTAAAAAGCCTAACTAAGCCTATCAGCTACGAGTTACAAGATTCCTATCTATAAATTTCTTGAAACTTGAATCTTGGCTAGGTCTTGTTGTGGACTCCGATCTAAATCTTGATGCTCGTCAACTGTAGGTGCTGGCTCTTTCTTCAGCATTGTGTCAAAGAGGGACAGGCGGAGCTTGTGACTTTAATCAAGTTTTGAGCAGTCCGCGTATTTCTTCTCTTCAGCACTTTAAGTTCACTTCTTTTTTGTTTTTTCTTCTTTTCTTAATTCTGGATTGAGACTCATTCCATCAGTCATCTCGCACCCTGTGTCTTGAGATCGACCTGCGTAAGATACCAAAATAAACAAATGAACGAAATTTTTCTGCCCCAGTTTTCACTAGAAAAATTTCGTGAGTTAGTTGTGACACATATCTAAGCAATCAAATCAGGATTGTGTAGGGAGATCCTCGGGGTTTTTTTTTTGGCCGGGATTTGGGAAGAAAAAGCTCCTCGGTTTTGCCAGGGAGATCCTTGGTTTTTTGGCCGGGATTTGGAAAGAAAAAGCTCCTCGGTTTTTTGGTCGGGAGATCCTCGGTTTTTAGCCGAGATTTGGAAAGAAAAAACTCCTCGGTTTTTTGGCCGGGAGATCCTGCATTTTTTGGCCGGGATTTGGAAAGAAAAAGCTCCTCGATTTTTTGGCCGGAAAATCCTCGATTTTTTGGCCGGGATTTGCAAAGAAAAAGGCTCCTCGGTTTTTTGGCTGGGAGATCCTCGATTTTTTGGCCGAGATTTGGAAAGAAAAAAGCTCCTCGATTTTTTGGCCGGGAGATCCTCAGTTTTTTGGCCGGGATTTGGAAAGAAAAAGATCCTCGGTTTTTTGGCCGGGAGATGCTTGGTTTTTTGGCCGGGATTTGGAAAGAAAAAGCTCCTTGGTTTTTTGGACGGATTTGGAAAGAAAAAGCTCCTCGATTTTTTGGCCAGGAGATCATCGGGTTTTTGGCCGGATTTGGAGAGAAAAGGCTCCGTGCTACCATGATTTGTTTCTCTTTTGGGGTTTTCATTTTTTTTATTTTCCTTTTTATTTACCAAAAGCATGAAAGAATTTTGGGGAAACTTCCTTTTTGGTCGTTTTCCTGTTGCAAAGCTATTTCAACGCTTGCGCATTTCATTTCCTTTTGGGTTGCACCTGCTTCTTGCGCGGTTGCTCTGAATAAGACCTGTTTTCAACAAAGAACAATTTGTTAGTTTGAAATGGTGGTTGGTTTTGTTGCCTTGATCATCCCAATTTCTTGATCCCAACCCCATTTCCGTTGAGAACTTTGCTGCCTGCTGGCTTTGAGGGTGAATTGCTTTTTAAACCGACATGATTCCACTCTCAGGATTTCATTATGACTCGCCCGCGTGGGCTCTGGCCCTTTCACTTTATTCTGCCCTTGGGACCTTTGCCTTTGACTTTCTTTATTTTTAAATGTCCTTACTTTGAAACCATCGACCACTATGGTCCGTCGGGATTGGCCTGACGCACTCGCTGAGGCTGGGCATTTTCTTCGACTCTGACCAGGCGGAGCCTTGTGAAGCCGATCCTGCCACCTTTTCTTTGTAATAGTTACAGAATCAGAGTTAAATCGAAAGGGATTCAAAGAAAAGTATGCAAAAGGCAAGCATATGAGTTTAAAGAGAAGCATTCCTTTCAGGAAAAAGAAGGATTTATCTGGGGTGCATGCTGGTTTCAAATGAACATGACATGCTTCTTGGACTGGACGCCCGACCCACACAAACTTTCCAGCTTCTCGTGAACCCATTGATCCGCATTTCACCCAGGGAACCTTGCTAGGACTCTTTTAGTGATGAGATGTCTTCTTTTCGGTCGACATCGCCCTTTGCGGGTTTTTGCTAATCGACCTCTCTCATTTCTCTTCTCACCATCGCCCGATAGTGCTCTTTGCGAGTTTTCACTAAGCGGACTCTCTCATTTCCAGTTTCTCTACTCACCATTGCCTTATGGTGCCCGAAGGTTTTCACCGATAAGACTCTCTCATTTTATTTCTCTCAATTCTAGTTGTATCGGATTCCAACAATGGTGTTTTTCACTTCCCTGCTTTTGCCAATTGATCGGAAGGACTTGGACAAGGTCTTTGGGGTAAGAAGGATTTTGGGTGGAATTACAACTTTGGAACCATTTCGACGGATTCATGGCCGAACCATTATATCATCTACCCCAGTTTCAGTTTTTGGGGAAATTGGGATTTTTGTTTTGGTGTGACTGGACCTCAGGGAGAGGCTGCCTACCTATCCTTTCGGAATCAAGTCAAACTTAGTTCAGGCAAATAATTTTTGTTTTTGTTTTTTTTTTGTTTTTTTTCTTTTTCTTTTTCTTTTTCTGTTTCTTCCTTTTCTTTTCTTTTCTTTTCTTTTCCCTTTTTTTCCTTTTTCTTTTTTCTTTTTTTTCTTTTCTTTTTCTTTTTGTTTTCTTTTTCTTTTGTACTTTGGGTTCCAAAGAGGGCAGACAAAGAAACGGAACCTACTCGAAGGGTTTACGAAGGATTGATAGTGTTTGGGGTAGCGGGAAGGAAATCCTTCATCATCTCAATTACACAAAGCCATCAAACCAAGGGGCCTAGACATAATGCCTTTTGACTGCATCTGCATTGACTGCTATTTCAGGATCATTTCCTTCGACGTCTCCCAGATACAGTGCTCCTCTTGGTAGTATCTTTCGGATTATGTATGGACCCTTCCAATTAGGAGCAAATTTTCCTTTTACTTCCTGGTGACGAGGGAGAATGTGTCTTAACACGAGTTGTCCCACTTCAAAATTCCTGGGATGCACCTTCTTGTTGTAAGCACGGGCCATTCTTTGTTGGTGCATCTGCCCGGATGTGCCCTGAGTACAGCAGAGTCTTTTGTTGAAATGTATGAACCTTTCCAACCTGCGAACCACTTTTCTTTTAATTGTTCCAATTCTTTGTTTTATTTCCTCAAGGTTACCTTCTTTGCATTTCGACTCTTGATTCATTATTTCGAAATCTGACAGCGTTTTGGGATCTAGGTACGAAGTCCGCAAGCATGTCATGTTATTTAAAGCTGCATTATTAAAACTGAAGAGAATAAATGAAGGAGCAAAATCAGAAAGAATAAGGAAAAATAAACGATGAAATATTGATTTCATTTCTTGGAATTTTGAAGATAACAGGGTTCACATTCGAGAATTTAAAGACAAGAAACTACAGGAAACATCCGAGTTACACCCTGAATAACTCGAGATGCAGAAAAAGTGGCAGGGCTAGTCTATCGGGACTCCCGCCAGATCGGGAATGGCGTAGCCTTCCAATTTTGGAGCTTGGCGCTTGGTTCCATGTATAACACCTCGGCGGTGCTAGTGCCCTCTCCCGGCTGAACCATGTTGGCTTCATAAAGCAGTTGTCTCATAGCTCCACATATTTCCTCACTTTCTTCAGCTGTGAAAACCTCATCGTCTTCCTCTTCACTATACTTAGGCTTGGCAAAGGTCTCATACAGATGTGGCATCGTATAATCGGTCCTTTTCATTTTTTCCACTTCTGCTTCCTCAGCACTCACATGCTCCTTAGGCGGGAAACGCCTTCTGGTGGCATTGTTTACCTCAACAGGGGAATTGTCTAGCAGCCCTCCCAAGATCTCTTTACCCTCGTATGTTACCACTGTCTGATGATAACTCCATGGTACCGCAGCAGGACTCGTCCTGGGCTTCTGTTGTACGCGTCCAGTAACCACTGGCTCACTCAGCCAAGGTGGTTTGACAGTCCCCCCCACCACATAAGTTTGCTTGGTTTCGTACATTTGTGTTCCTTTTTTCAAATTAGCTTTCTTTTGTGGTTCTGTCTTGGTAATTTCGCTCTTCTCTTCCCCTTTCTCTTGCTTCGGGGCCACCTTTGGCTTTCTTTCCGCATCAGCGATAGCAATTATATCTTTTATGGCTGGATCAAACTCCCTATCTTCACAAATCATCCCGATTACTGGCCCGTTGTTGTGAGCGGGCAGTGGATTATTAGTCACATTTGGGACATCCTCATCCTTCAACACAATTTTCCCTTGCTCTATTAAGTTCTCCACCGCTTGTTTCAGAGTCCAACAGTCATTTGTATGATGGCCTTCTGCCCCTGAATGGTATGCACACCCGACACCAGCTCTATAGGTAGGTGATGCCGGGTTTTGTCTGTTCTGAGAGACCGGCTTCAGTAGACCCATTTGGACAAGTTTTGGGAATAGACAAGAGTAATATTCGCCAATTGGGGTAAAGTTTAGTCTCCCGGGTGGTTCCCGAGGACGGAAGTTATTCTGCGGAGGTCGGGGATTATAGTGGTTCTGGTGGGGAGGTTTATTTCTTGGGAACGAAGGTTGATTTCTGTTGCCATGTGGCTGCGGTCGGGCAAAGGGTTAAGCGTTCATGACCGCATATGGTTGTGGAGCATAGGACATTTCTTGATGAGGGTAATAATGCTGAGGGGTTCTTTCTGAAAACATGGGTCTAGAAGCGTGGTGTCTTCTCGCACCCGAAGCCGCCATGGACGTTTCCTCTTTCGTCCTACCCTTTGCCATTCCTCCAGACCCGCCTTGGATAGCTTGTGAGGTTGCTCTAATAGTTGATTGGCTCAAAACTCTGCCTGTTTTCAGTCCATTCTCCACTATTTCACCGATTTTAATTTCCTCTGCAAAAGGCTTGCCCATGGCCGACATCATATTATGAAAATAGTCCGCTTCCTGGGCCTGAAGAAATACAGTGACCATTTCCACTTCGTCCTTTGGTGGTTTCACCCCCGACGCTTGCTCATGCCACTTAATATCGTATTCCCTGAAACTTTCTAAGGGCTTCTTTTTCAAATTCGCTAAGGAGTTCCTCTCCGGCCCAATGTCTATGTTGTACTAAAACTGTCGAACAACGTCCCTGGACAGATCATCCCATATATGTCAACGTGAGACATCTTGATCCATATACCACTCCGAAGAAATGCCAATTAGGCTTTCCCCAAAATATGCCATCAACAATTCTTTTTTGCCCCCGGCACCTCGTAACTGATTGCAATATTTCTTTAGGTGAGCAATGGGGTCGCCGTGCCCGTCGTACTATTCAAATTTTGGTGTTTTGAACCCTGACGGCAAGTGTACATGCGGGAACATACACAGGTCTGTATAGGAGACACTTTTTTGCCCGCTCAAGCCTTGCATATTTTTCAAGCTTTGCTCGAGGCTTCTCATTCTCTTTGCCATCTCATCCTGCTCTGAGGCCTTAGGGTCTTTTCCTGCCCCGGCGTAAGCTCATATGGTGGCTGAGAGTAGGTGTATTAAGGATGATGAGGAGGGTCAGCCTGAAAGATAGGATTCTGGAATGTGAAGACCGAGGGGTCAAAAGCATGCTTCAATAGTGATGGTTAGGTTGTTGTAGAGGATGGTGGAACTGTGAAGATGTTGGGAGCAATTCCAGATGGGAATACTTGGGGGTAAGCCTTAGAGTGTGTTCCGAAGAAGTTAGCAGTCATAGTAGGTTGCCCCAGAGGAATATTTGGGCTGCTGATGGGGACAATGGTAACCCCTCCAGATCTAGGAAATAACTACGGGAAACCGGGGATAGTGCTTGGGGGTTCCTTTCAATTGTTCCAAGCATCCCACATTTCCATTAATCGTAGCCGCAATATCCGATTTTCTTCAGCCGTATAGGATTCAGAGGCCGGGATCCTAGAGATTGGGCTGTCTTCGGGTTTGGGGATTGCAGGCAGAGTCATTTCAGATGACATCTCTGTATTTCCTTTGGATCTGGTGAAGTATCGATGCGAGGCCAGCTTACCACAAACCAACCACTGTTTCTAAAACACTCAGCTGGAATGATAGCAACAACGGTTAGTGTGAAACAAGTAATAGATAGGTAACTACACATTGGAGTGTGATGCACCTATACAGTTAAATGAATATCTACATGTTTGCTTCGGTCGCATGCGTCATCCCGGCTTTTTCTCTTATTCCTTTTCTCCTTTCTTTCTCTTTTTGTTTTGTTTTCTCTCATTTTCTTTTCCCTCCTTTTCATTTTCTGCTTTTTCTTTTCTTTGGCCATGGTTTTTCACTCAATGCCTTATTTTCTTCCTTTGTGTTTCCTTTTCGCTCTTGTTTTTCTTTTATTTATTTCCCTCGCCTTTCTCTTTTCCTCTTTTTCTTAGGATGTCGAATTTTATGTAGATTGCCTACGTATCATGGCCCCGCATGAATTAGATCAGGCATAGTTCTTCCAAATAAGGTAAATAAGCTAACTTTTTTTTTTGACGTTTTGAAAGAAATGCTTTAAAAGGAAAAGGGAAATATTTTTTGATTTTTTATTTGATTTTTTTTTTCTTTTGAAAGAAAGACTTCTAAAAACTCCTTTTCTTTTGATTTGAACTTTGGGAATTTCAAAAGTAAAAAGAAAATATTTCTTTTTGTTTGAATTTTTATTTATTTTCTCTTTTTCTAACACGAAAGAAAAATATTTATTTTTTGGAATTTGAAAGTTGACTCTTAATTTTCGGAAGAGGTACTTTTACAAAAATATTTTGGATTTTTGAGATAAAAATATTTTTCGGACTCAATTTTTTCAAAATTTGTATTTTTTATATATTTTATTTATGAAAGAAAGACATCTAAGGAGTATTTTAATGATTTATTGTGACCTAAAAGGAAAAAGTGGCTATTTTTAAAAAAATTATTTGCACACACAGAGACTCGATTTTGCAGATACGGCCTTTCAGCACTTCCGGTGGGGAGATTTTAAGGTTGTGCCTGCCAACCGTTTAAAAATGACTTAGGGTGGCTGTTCTTGCAATAACAGCCTTGCGGCGCCCTTTTGGGGACATTCAGCTTATTTCAACAAGAATGGCATCACCCGACTTATATATGACGAAAATTAAAGTTTTGACATTTTTTTGGCTATTTTTGCAAAAGAGAGGTTGAACCCAATAAGGGTTGCCTACGTATCTCACATCCGGTGAGAATCAAACCAGCGTAGTTTGGGAAGATTTGCCGAAATCAAAACTATTTTAACAACAAATATTTTTTTTCATTTTTCAAAAATCCGGTAGCATTTCGGTACTATTTGGGAATTGGGTTTTTCAAAACAAATGGTCACCCTCACTTAGTCCTAACACTGCTTATTTTTCTCAAATTTCACTCATTTAGACAAGCCGGTCAACATGCAAAGCCGAGCAAATAAATGCGCAAGTAGCACGTAAGATGCATCAGGATGGTCAATTCATTTCAGGTCACCTGTCCTAGACGGACCCAACCCCTGTGTTGAGTCCCCTAAGTCAAATGCACATGATGCAAACAAACGTCCTACTAGGGATCCGGCATGATTTTTTGTTCTTCTAGGTTTAAACCCTAGGTTTATTCATCTAGACCTGGCTTACCCGAGCGGACAACTCGAGCCGAGGGGGAGGCAGCGTACCGGGGATATAGAAACTCCGCCGGCTTAGCAACTTATCCAACCTCGTTCTAAATTGGGAAAGACTCTAAACAGAAGAGAAGCTACACGAAATGCACCCTTCTCCATGATGTAGAAGACTCAGAAAGAGGAAGGGATTCGCGACAATTTATATATACAATTTCAAAAAACTTCAAAGCGGTAAAATATTTAGCACATATAGCATGGAACATGTAGAAAATTAGATAAAGCCAAATATAACAATTATACTAAACTCGAATTCTTGAACCCTGAATCGAAATTCTGGGTTCGTATCCCCAGTGGAGTCGCCAGAGCTGTCACACCTCCTTTTTTACACAACTACCCCGAAGGATAAATGTATAAGGGAGTTTTTCCATTTAAAGTGACATTATTCGAAATGAGATTATTTATTTATTTAGAGTCGCCACTTGGGATAGGATTGGCTTTTGGTATCCCAAGTTACCGGTTTAACTTAAATCCTAAATCGAGGAAAATTTTGACTTCCCAATTGGAGTCTGCGAACCAGAAATTCTAAATAAGGAATTCTGTTGACCCGAGGGAAGGTGTTAGGCACCCCCGAATCCCGTGGTTCTAGCAAGGTCGCTTAAACTATTATAATTGGCTAAAATTTGGATTTTTATACATGTTTTAACCTATGGTGCATTTTAATCTTATTAACCGCTTTTAATTAACTTTAAAGAAGATTTGAACGTCGTTTAAAACATGTCTTTGTGTTAGGCACCCCCGGATCCCGTGGTTCTAGCACGGTCGCTTAAACTATTATAATTGGCTAAAATTCGGATTTTTATACATGTTTTAACCTATGGTACATTTTAAACTTATTAACCGCTTTTAATTAACTTTAAAGAAGATTTGAACGTCGTTTAAAACATGTCTTTGGATCGCGCCACATGAAATGCACCCGCAATCCGAAACACATTTTATTCAACGTTTTAAGGATTTGGATTTGGGTCACATAAAATGCACACCGAAGTTTAGGAAGGTAATATTATTAACATAACGCGCTTAAAGCAACTACACGTTTGCACTTTGCGGGGGCCACGGAAATTCAACTAAATGGCGCGCCCGAATTCTAAAGACAAATAAGATTAACTAAATAAGGGCCATGCAGTTTGAGGTTTGTTTGGTACGACACACCTCGATTTATTCCGTAGGACTTAAGTTGTTATAATCGGGTCACGTGAAATGTACCCCGGAATTTGCTAATTCACAGGTATGAAACTAATGTGTCAATATAACAGAGTAAGCTGACAAGACGGGAAGATTCAATCATTTCCCTCAAACCTACACAGAGAAGTTCCACCTTCTAGGATTCAGCAAGACAGAATGATATGAATTATTAATATTTCGCATCATTTAAACACATGGAAAATCTCTTATCCATTTATCCTAAGTAATTCAGGAATGAACAAATCATGAAAGCTAACAGGAAAGTGGCAATTTCTAAGATAACAAATATCAATAACGAAAATGAGCAGTGCGTGATAAACACAAAATCAAATGTAGAAAAACAGATCACACAAAATTCCTTTAACTCAAAATACTACCATCTTGATTCCCTCACAAATATCTAATACACATGAAGCCTGCCCATATCTAATTTAACTATCACTAACAATCAAAGGTCAATTTCTTCTCAACTCAAATTCATGAACCAGCGAATGGCTAACCAAATTTAACACAAAGCTTTTAGCTGCAAACAAAATAGGACTGCATATTTCTATTCTATCAAACTCTGTTATCACAAAGAAAATGCACGAAACGATAACCATCAAGAAAACGGATAAAATAATCAAAGTAACAACCAAAAACATGCTAGCAGATAATGATAACGAAATGAAAACGGATTCACTAACCTAAAAAAATGGAAGGTAAACAAGATGAATATAAAGAGCTGAACCCTTTGTATTAGCGACAACACGACAAATTCTAATTTCCAGCACACTTTGAACACATCTATAATAATAAAACATCTCAATCCAATTCTAAGAAGCTGGTTTAATTCAATCGCTCTGCTAGCTAGGTTCTTATCCAGTTGAAATCACACCAATATATAACTAAAGGAAACGAAGATGAACCTGAAGCGAGATTTCAATTGACGTTTAAAATAATTAGCATAGGTACAAATGAATCTGGATATGCAAATTCCTGCAGCGAGCCAAATATTGAGTAGCGACCAAAAAGCTAACCGGACACGAACACGAACACGACGGAACCTCGGACCTCTAGCTCGCCGGAAACTCGGCTGCGAACAAACTAAAAATGAGCTACTGTGGTTGCTGTTCATTTTTTTTGCTGCGTAAATGGAGAAGAAGAAGCTTTGGCTTCAAGGAAATGGCTGTTGCTCTTTTTGGAGATTGTTGCCAGATTTTGACCGGAGAAGGAGAAGCACCGATGGAGAAGGTGTGGAGAAGGAGCAGCGATGGGGAGTTCTCTCATTTTGGTGTAGCTGCTACTCTATTTTTGGGCTGTGTGTGCGTGAGGGGTTGGCGTTATGGCTGGCTGGAGATAACGACCGATGGTTGATGGGTATGGTTGGTTACGCCGTTTCATGAAGAAGAAGAAGAAGCGTCGGGAGAAAGGGGTCTATGATGAATTCCTATTGCTTTTTGTGTATTCTGTCTATATATGGTGTTTTGGGGTCTTGTGTGGGGGAGTATTTTTGGGGGGAAGGTCTTATGCGGGGAATATTTTTGGGGAGAAGGTCTTATGTGGGGGAATATTTTTTGGGGAAATATTTTTGGGGGGAAAGTCTCATGTGGGAGAAGGTTCTTCCAATTCTTCATTTTTTTATTCCCAATTTTCTTTTTATCTATCTTTTATTTATTAAAAGTGCTAGAATTAAAAATCCTAAAAATATTAAATTATACTAATTATAAAATTATAAAAGCTACTTAATCCTAAATTAAAGGAGAAAAGTAAATAAAAAGAAAAGGTGTAAAAATGAAGCATTTTTTTATGATTTTTAATTTTTATAAAACAAGTAACTATCGATTAATCCTAAAATGTAAAAGTAAGGCCTAAATGTCATGCGTGATATTTTGGTATTTTTTTTATGACTTAAACGTGCACAAGATAAAAATTCTACAAAATCCTATAAAATGGTAAATAATTAGAAAAAATCTATTTTCTTGAAATTTGTAGGAGTATCTTGTATACGGCAAAAATCACGTGCTTACAATATCAGTAAGAATTTGAAAGCTAAAACTTGAATTTTACTTCCTTGTTCTCCAGGTGGGATCCTGATTGCTTAGCCTGAAATGTGTTCCCTTGTTCTCCAGGCGGGCTCCTGATTGCTGAACTTGAAATGTATTCCCTTATTCTCCAGGTTGGCTCCTGATTCCTGAAACTTGAATGTATTCCCTTGTTCTCCAGGTGGGCTCCCTATTACTAAACTTGAAATGTATTCTCTTGTTCTCCAGGTGTACTCCTGATTGCTGCAACTTGATGTATTCCCTTGTTCTCTAGGTGGGCTCCTGATTTCAACAAAATAGACAAAACAAAAAAAATTTTCTGCCCCTGTTTCAATCAAAGGAAAATCTTGTCAGTTTAAAATAGTGGTTAGTTGATGGCATTCTTGCTGAAGATATCTCTGCTGCCATGTTTTGTTTTGACCTGCTTCCCCGAACTGGCCCTGAACCGCTTGACTTTCTGACTGACTTTCAAACCCCATGACCTTTGACGACCTGAGTGTTCTATACCCACACATTGATTTACACCTCTGAACCCTTTATCTGAACCATTGCATCTCCCATGACATTACCAAATCATTCCACCGATGAAACTTCTGGTGACTCTTTGTATCCCACTTTACATCATGCTATCTTTGGTATGTTCTCGCCATACTATGCTTTGCAATTTTGGAAGCTGGTAGTGAGATTTGAAATCCTTTCTTATTTCCTATGAACAAAACTGACACTGAGACATCTTAGAGAAACAAACCCCAAAAGAAATGAAATGCAATGACCTTGAGAGTTAAGGATAAAGAAAATCCAAAACTGGACAACTTACTAAAAGGAAAAGGGGAAAGAGACTTATCTGAGTGGAACAACTGGTACCATTGATCATGACATGCATTTCGGACTAATCGGCCCAATCTGTCCAACCAATCAACTTTCAGTTGCCACACTTTATTATCCCGGAATTCCATATCGTGATTTCTTCACCCAAACCCTAACCTTGTTCATCCTGCGGTGTCCCGAACGGTTTACACCTACAGACCTCTCCTATTTGTTCACTTCTCAACTTTGTTTCGCCTTAAGGTGCCCATGAGGGTTTTCACTGATAAGACTCTCTCATTTCTGATTTCTCTCAACTCACTTTCGCCTTAAGGTGCCCGTGAGGGTTTTCACCAATAAGATTCTCTCAGTTTAATTTCTCTCAACTCCCATCGCCTTACGGTGCCCGCGAGGGCTTTCATCAATAAGACTCTCTCATTTTTTATTATCTTTCCTGCTTGGACCAGAGTGTTGCCCCTGACATGAATCACTTTTACTTGCTCGACTTTTCATCCTTTGCAGACTGGTCAGAAGGTCTTTCTTTGGACCGTAATGTGGGCTTTTGGATGTGGTTAGAAAGAAAGGGTATTAAAGGCTCAAAACAATTCAAATGGGTTCAAAATTACAACCTTCGGAATCAGATTTCTTACAACAACTACAACTTCTGTCCCAGTTTCTTTGGTTAGGGACTTTTGATTTTATTTTGATGGGATCGAACCATGAGGCTGCCTACATATCCTAAAAAGGAATCAAGTCGAATGTAGTTCATGTCATAGAAATTATTTTGTTGTGATTTTTCTTTCCTTTTTCTTCCTCTTTCTCTCATTTTCTTTTCTTTCTTCATTTTCTCTTTTTGTTGTTTTGTTGTTTTTTTTTCTTTTTCTTCTTTTTTTTCTTTTCTTCTTCCTTTTCTTCTCTCTCTTTTCATTCTTTTTCTTTTATCTTTTTTCCTTTACTTATCTTTCACGCTTGCGTTTCTGATCTTTGTTACTGATTCCAAAAGAGGGATATGAAAAAAAATAAATAAGGCTCAAAGGGGGTAACGAAGGATAAAGTGTTTAGATAGAAGAACAAAATGCCTTCCTCATTCCAATCTCCAAAATATGCCAAGTGCAAACTACACAATTAAACAAACCAAGAAAAACATTTGTAACATCTTTTGATTGTACCAGACTTGATAACCATATCCACACATTCGCCTTCTACATCTATTGAATACAAAGCACTATTGGACAACACTCTCACTGTCCTTACCACGAACGACCCCTCACAATTTGGCAAACTTGCCTTTAGGGTTTCTTTATGTTCTATCTGCCCCAGTTTCACATGGTTCGGCCTTCAAATGATCTCAATGTGTCCAAATCTGTACTTATTTCCCTCAAATGTCCCTATCATTTTCCTTGGGTTTCATTTCTATCCGAGATAGGGAGGAACACTTTGGGACAATGTCTTTGTTATACTGAAAATGTCGCACAAAATCTTGTGCCATGTCACCCAATGTAGGCCACTTACCGACATCTTGACGATTATGCTATTCCAAAGCTGCCCCAGTCAAGCTCTTACTGAAATATGCCATCAACAAGTTGTTTCTCTCCAACACTTCTCATTTCACTGCAATAGACCCTCAGGTGGGCTACCGGATCTCCACACCCATTATACAAGTTAAATTTTGGCACTTTGAACCTCGCGGGCAGGCGAACGTCAGGGGATGCAGACAGTTCTTTGTAAGCCATGCTACCCCGGTCTCCCATTCCCTGCTTGTTCTTCAAGGATTATTCTATGCCTTTTAGCCTCCTGGATATCCCATCTCGCCCTTCTCTTCCTGTGAACTTTTCATTTTCAACAAGAAAGCTCATTTTGCGGGCCCTGCTTGTATGAGTTACGAACCTTGTGGGCAACCTTTGAGGGGTAATATTGGGCATCATGAGCTTTGAGTAGGTGTTCATTGTTGGATATGATAGGAGGGCAATTTTGGGGAGGCGTAGTTGGAGGAAGAGTGATGGAGATACTGGGGTGGTTGGGAAGTGCCAAAGATTGGATAAAGTTAGAATCTAAGAAGCCAGGTGGTGGCAAGGGTGGTGCCTTCCCATTCATCCAGTCCTGATACATGTCCATAATGTGTTGTCTCAACATCCTTGCCTTATCATCCAAACCAGTATTTTGTTCAACCAACTACTTTCGGGCACCCGTATCAACCAACCCAGTTCTGTCTTTGTCTGCCATTGCCTTTTGGCTTTATGTTGTAGAGAAGAGTTACCACTTCAAGAATCAAAAACCAACCACCCTTCTGCTATGAGTACAATCAAATGAAGCCATCACGTTAGTGTTAGGGCATTTAACAACAAAAATGTCACATTGCGTGCAATGCACCTAGCAACAATTAATGGTTCTAGAATGACTTCGAGGGTATGAAGGTCATATGGCATCATCCCAATTTGTTCATTTCAATCCTCTCTTTTCTTTGCCTTTCTAGAGCTTGCTTGATCATTTTCCTTCCTTTTTTTTTTCTAATTATCAATTTCTCATGTCTCATAATTTCACCCTTTTTTTCTTTCTTTTTTTCCTTTTCTTTTCTTTTAATAATAAAAATGATGCGATCGAACCCTACGTAGGTTGCCTACGTATCATGACTCGCATGAATAAGATCTTTGCGTAGTTCTGAAAGATCGAGAATAAATTAAACAAACTGAATTTCTCTTTTTTTCTTTTTCATTAATGACTACTCTGATTAAAAAAGAGAAATAAAAGAAGCAAATCCTTTTTTTTTTTTGAATTTTTTGGACTTAATGTTCTATGACCTATTCTAAACTCAAGCTTAATGGACATATTTTTTTTTCCTTTTGAAACAAATACTCTATTAAGGAAAAACTCTAGAAGAGAAAGATTTTTTTTTGATTTTTTCTTTTTTTAAGAAGAAAATCTAAGGAATAAACCACAGAAAAATATTTTGGATTTTCATTTGATATCCTGATGCAAGATTTCGAAACGAGCAATGAAGAAAATAAAACAAAATATTTTTGGATTTCAATTTTGATTGCCTAAAGAATAATTTCTAATGATAAAAAAAAGATAAAGTATGTTTTTCTTTCTATGTACAATATCCTAAAGTTCTAATGAAAATAAAGAGAATTATTTTTTTTTACTTTTCACTAATTTTCTCAAGAAACACCTCAAAAGAAAATTATTTTTGGATTTTGGAATTAATACCTTAAAGAAGGATTTTAAAGAAGTACTAAACGAAAATTCTTTTTTTTTTTAATTTTGATCCTAATGTACTAAAGGAAACATAAAAATAATTCATTTTAAATCCTAGATAATGATTGCCTAAAGGAAAACAACCTCATTTTTTTTTCATTTCTCGAATTAGTATTTTAAAGAAAACTTATAACGGAAATATAAAATGTAAAATCTCTTTTTTTTTGGATTTTTGAGTTACAGCACAGTTTTTCAAATATAAAGTAGAAAATACAAAAACAAAAGATTTGACATTACTGTACAAAACTATAAAGTAAAAAGACGACATAAAATGAAAAACAAACTCGAAACATAAAAATAAAACAAATCTCCTTAAGCAACTCCTGACTGAGCGATCCTGACTGGATGGTCACGGGATGTCTATCATGCTCAAACTCCGGTAAGTAAATCCATACCTGTATGAGAAAACTTAAATCAACACTATGTGAGACAATAACATTTCCTACTGGACACATGCAAGACATGATTGGGGTTATTTTTGCAAAATGGCTTATTTGGCCAAAAGGTGGCTAGAAGTGCAAAATTTGGCTAAGACCCCACAAAGTCAAGAACCTAAGATTTACTAGGAAGACTGGACCCTATGTGGGTTGCCTACGTATCACGCACCAAAAGACGAGAATCAGGTATGCGTAGTTCGGGCAGATTGGATACGGTCGAGAATTAAAAAAAAAAACTAATTTAGAGAAAATATATTTTTCTCTTTTCCTTGAAAATGATGACACATGCAAAATCTTTTTGGATTTTTTTTTCCTCCTTTTTTTTGATTTTTTGATTTTTTTGAAATTGGTGAAAAAGTGCAAAATCTTTTTTGAATTTTCGAGCTCTTTTTTTTTTCTTGACAAAATGTGGCAAAAGACATAATTGGATCTACTTGCTTTATTTTCACACTTCACCCTCTCCTTTTTTATTTTTTTTTTATTTTTTATTTTTTTCTTCATTTTTTATTTATGCTCAGCTATCATTGGTCCGTCAAATGATCCTTTTGCCCTTGAATAAATGCAACATGTAACATAGGATGCATCAAGATGGTCTGTTATTTTGGGTACACCTGTCCTAGACGGACCCAAACCTTATGTTGAGTCCCCTAAGTCAAGTGCACATTATGTAAACAAACGTTCCTACTAGGGATCTAGCATGAGGCTAAGTTATTCTAGGTTTAACACCTGGTTTTGTTTGTTCTAGACCTGTCTTACCCGAGCGGACAACTCGAGTCGAGGGGGCCAACGTACTGGGAATACAAAAGCTTCACCGGCTTTGCAACTTGTCCGAGCCTCGTTCTAAAATTGGATAAGACTCTAGACAGAAGAGAAGTCACACAAAGTGCACCATTCTCCATGATTTAGAAGACTCAGAGAGAGGAGGAATTCGTAATAATTTATATAAAGTTCGCCAATATCAAAGCGGTAAAAAGCAACATTTAGCACATTAGGCTCAATCATATAAATAAAATCAGATAATAATTAAAGCCAAATATAACAATTCATCTATGCTCGAATTATAAACCTTGAACCAAAGATTCTGAGTTCTTATCCCCAGCAGAGTCGCCAGAGCTGTCACACCTCCTTTTTCACTACACCCCCGGAAGGGTATAATAAAGGGAGTTTTTTTCCACTTAAAGTGATAACCGAAACGGGATTATATTATTAAAAGATTCAGAGTCGCCACTTGGGAGATTTATGGTGTCCCAAGTCACTGGTTCGAATCCCGAATCGAGGAAAGGATTGACTCCGTATTATAATCTGCGAATCAAAAATCCGGGTAAGGAATTCTGTTAACGCGAAAAAATGTATTAGGCATTCTCGAGTTCCGTGATTCTAGCACGGTCTCTCAACTATTAAAAATGGCTTATCATCTGACTTTAAAATAATTTGGACCTATGTTTATTTTTTGCTTTTAACCGCTTTTATTTATTTTTAAAGAAGGTTTAACGTCATTTAAAATATATCTTTGGATCGCGTCACATGAAATGCACCCGCAATCTGAAACATATTTTATTCAACGTTATAAGAATTTGAATTTGGCTCACATGAAATACACACCCGAATTTAGGAAGGTAAATTATTAAAATGATGCGCCTAAAGCAACTATGCGTTTGTGCTCTGCGGGGCTATGGAAATTCAACTAAATGGCATGCCCGAATTCTAAGGATAAACAAGATTGATCACATGAGGTTCATGCAATTATCATTTTGTTCGGCACGGCACGCCTTACTTATTTTCAAAGGATTGTCCTCAACTAGAGCAAACTAGGGATGTTTAAGATTGTTTCTTTCTCTTAAAATTGAAATTATTGCGAGACTAAGGATGAGAAATATAATTTAAACTAACAAAAAACTTTCATGAGTATCTTGTATACTTTCCAATTTAAAACTAACATTCAAATTATCTACTGCCAATGAGGAATCTGCACAAACGGCTGTGAGCACAATCATATAATTAATCAATGCAATAGCATGATTGGTCCAGAGTCATCATAGTTGAACCAACTATGCGACACTAAGGCCAAAATCTCAACAAATAAGCTGCGATGATCTTCCCGGAAAATTTCAGTCACATAATCATTTTTCACATCGCTAATTAGATCAACAACATATTTTAAGTATTAACTAAATCAAACCAAACGTTTTGCTATGTTCCAAACAAAATAGCAAGCAAATTCAATCAATCACAGTAAATGAATTAAAAAAATGCCAACATTTCATTGTAAGTCAAAAAGGAAATACAAATTGGAGATATGTACCTAATTGCCCATGAACTGTCTAAGATTTAACAAATGAAGGATAGGTAAAGGAAGTTGGAACTCAGCAAATATAGCAACACACAACAGAAATCTTTGGTCGAATCACTGTTTAGATCCCAGAAAGTTCGAGTGAACAATAACCACTAAAAACACTGTGAACGAAATTCCCTTTTAGATCCTCTCCTCACCAATGTTACTGTTATTTCAATAACCAAAAAGGAACGAAAGTTCCAATTCCAATCAAAGTGTTGCTTTTTTTTTAAAAAAATTTATCAGAAATAAAAGAGGAGAAATGAAGATAGAAGGAGAAGAGGTGTCACGACCCATTTCCACAATAGATCATGAGGGCGCTTGACACCATTGTCAGGCAATCCATCGCGGAAACATTACTAAAATACTGATGTTGCATTTAATCAAAACTGAGTGGAATAACACTTAACTTGGAATTAAACCAAAGGAGCGAAATGTCATAAATAACATAATTAACCAACCCAAAATAAATGTCTACCAAAGTGTGTGCCAAAACCTGGTGTCACAAGCTACAGGCAGCTAGTAGAATATACACCCAAAAGAATATCATACTATCCTACTGTCTGAATTAGGATAGACAGAAAATAAAAGTACAAGAGAAAGACTTCTTCGGTTGCGGGTCAGCATGGAGGAAAGCAGCTCACCGTAGAAGTCCCAAGTCCGCTCACGGGTGCACACCAGAATGATAACCAGATCCACCTGCCTCAGACCCTGTACATTTAAGTACTGAAGTATAGTATGAGTACACAAACAATATGTACTCAGTAAGTATCCTGTCTAATCTCGAAGAAGTAGAGACGAGAGGTCGACTCAATACTTACGAAGGTCATGTAAAATTATGAGGATTTATAATAAGCAGAAATAACTCAGATCATAGAGATTAGCAAGTATAAATAACAATTATTCCTTTATATTTTCAACATGAGTGTCCATTTATATGTTTAAGTAATTATGAAGTCTAACCCACAATAGAATGCCAAATAAGTCATGCGCATATAAACACTGAGGGACATACGACCTGATCCAACATAAAAGTAAATTGTGCACTGCCGAGGGTCGAACGGGTCAAACCATAGATNTATATATATATATATATATATATATATATATATATATATATATATGAGGGTGGCCATACACAGAAATGCCAATTATTCTCTTTTAAAGGACCCAACAGGATAATGCGTCTTCTAGTCTCATTCTTCTTAAGAAAAGAGTTCATACGAATCCAAGATAATTAGACGGTATTGGAATATCTTGTAAAGCATGCTTATGGGTCCTAAACTACCCAGACTTAGCATATTAGTTGCTATGCACGGACTCTCGTCACCTAGTAGGTACGTAGCCCCCGAATATAATGACAAATAATTCAATTGTTATGCCTATAGGGACAATGCATTCTTACAAGGTTAGAAAGGAGACTCACCTCACTCCAAATTGCACTCCCAATATCAAGAACAAGCCCAAGCTCTCAATTCGGAGCCGAATGATCACAAACTAGTTAAATAAAGCAAGAACTAGTCAATAAAGGCTTACAAGGTCGAATTCTAATTATTTAAGTTATTTCCAATCCTTTTTCACAAGTTTCCTAAATTACAACCCCGGGCCCACGTGCCCGAATTCCGAGATTTTTCGAAGAAAGTTGTTCTGTGTTACCTAAGGATCGATAATACATAAATACTAGTTCATTCTATAACAAATTTTATGGCTAAATCTTGATTTCATCTAAACCTTAGGTCTAGCTCTAACCCCTTTGATTTTCCTAATTTTTAGTATTTAAGCAACTTAATATACATGTATTCAAACTAATAATGAGTGAAATTAACTTACCTTGAAATACTATGCGGAAATCCTCTCCTTGGAAGCCCCCTAATCGCCTAAGTGTGGAGTACAAATGGAATAAATGGCCTTTGAGTTTAAATTAAATGAACTCACTACCCAGTGATTTCTGCTTCTGCGGTGCTAGGACCGCTTCTGCAGAAAGAGTCTCGCTTCTGTGGATCTGGCACAAGACGCCTGGACCACTTCTGCGGTCTGGGGACCGCTTTTGCGGAACCGCTTCTGCTGTTTTGAAGCCGTATCTGCGGTTCCCCCTAGCCTGACATTGACCGCTTTCGCGATTGGTCGATCGCATCTGTGGTCCTGCTTGCGCGGTCCAAGAACCATAGGTGCGGTTATGACAGAAGCAGCAACCTTTAGTTGTTCTTCAATTTTTCTACTTCGCTTGAGCCTCGCTCGTTTGACGCTCGGGTCTCTCGAGCCCCGTCTGAACATACCGGCAAGTCTGAAATCACGAGGCGGACCTACTCGAACCCTCGAAACACCCAAAACAACGCTAAATCTTGGAATTACCCTATAAAACCAAATGGATCAAACTATTGAACTTCAAGTTCCTAATTTTCTTCCAATGGACCAAAATGCCCTTAAACCACTCGGATTGACACCAAAGTTTACGAGCAAGTCTTAACTAATATTTCGGACTTTTACTAAGATTCGGAACAAAAATTCGAACCCGGTACCTAGGAAATCAACGATTTCTTAGTTTCTTTAATTCTTTAAATCTTCAATTTAATAATTTTTAATAAAAATTCATTACTCAGGCTAGGGACCTCAGAATTCGGTTCCGGGCATATGCTCAGGTCACATATTTTCCCACAGACCATTTGAGGCCGTCAAATCACGAATCCGGATCCCTTTTCCCAAAAAGTTGACCGAAGTCAAACTTGATCTTTTAAGAGAATCTTAAAGAAATAATTAGACATATTTCACTCAAAATTCTTCCAACTCCCGAACCAACCACCCCCGCATATCGTAAATTAGCTAAAGCTAGTACGGAAGGCTTTATTTAGCGAACATGCTTCTAAAAGGCAAAACGACCATTCGGGTCGTTATATTCTCTACCTCTTAAACAAATGTTCGTCCTCGAACGGACATAGAAAAGTATCTAAACTGCTGAACAAGTGGGAATATCTGCTCCGCATGTCCTTCTCGGACTCCCAGGTCACCTCCTCGACTGGTGGCCCCTCCACTGGACTCTCACCGAAGAAATCCTCTTGGACCTCAACTGGCGATCCTGCCTATCAATAATAGCAACTGGCTCCTCCTCATAGCCCAAACTCTCATCCAACTGAATGGTACTGAAGTCCAACATGTGGTATAGGTCGGCATGATACTTCCGAAGCATCAAAACATGACAAACTGGGTGAACTCCCGATAAACTAGGGGGTAAAGCAAGCTCATAGGCAACCTCTCCAACTCGTCTCAACACCTCAAAGAGGCCAATAAACCTTGGGCTCAACTTGCCCTTCTTCCCGAACATCGTAATGCCCTTCATGGGCGAGACTTTCAAGAGAATCTTCTCGCCAACCATAAATGATACATCCCGTGCCTTCTGATCCGCGTAGCTCTTTTGTCTGGACTGAGCTGTGCGAAGCCTCTTCTGAATCAACTTTACTTTATCCAAGGCCTCCTGTACCAAATCTGTGCCGAGTAACTTAGCCTCACCAGACTCAAACCATCTGATAGGAGAATGACAACGTCGACCATATAAAGCCTCGTACGGGGCCATCTCTATGTTGGACTGGTAGCTGTTATTTTATGCAAACTCTGCTGAGGGCAAGAACTAATCCCACTGCCCTCCAAAATCAATCACACATGCTCTAAGCATATCCTCCAAGATCTGAACCATCCGCTCTGACTGTCCGTCGGTCTGGGGATGGAATATTGTGCTAAGCTCTACACGAGTCCCCAACTCACTTTGAACGGCTCTCCAGAAATGGGAAGTGAACTGAGGGCCTCTATCTGATATGATGGAAACTGGCACACCATGCAATCGGACTATTTCCCAAACATAAATCTGAGCATACCTCTCCGCTGTATAAGTAGTCGCCACTGGAATGAAATGGGCCGACTTGGTCAACCTATCCACAATGACCCATACTGAATCAACCTTTCGCAAAGTCCGCAGTAACCCGACTACGAAGTCCATGGTGATGCATTCCCATTTCCACTATGGTATAGGCCCACCTTGTCTCTGATGTTCATACTTAACTTGCTGGCAATTCAAACACTTAGTCACATACCTCACTATGTCTTTCTTCACCCCCCGCCACCAGTAATGCTGCCTTAAATCGTAATAAATCTTCGCAACTCGCGGGTGGATAGAATACCATGAACTGTGTGCCTCCTCTAGGATTCTCTTCCTCAGACCACCAACATTAGGAACACATAGACGACCCTGGAGTCGCAGAAAGCCATCCTCGCCAATAAAAACCTCCTTGGAACCTCCCCGAAGTACCGTCTCTCTGAGACTGCCAAATGCGGATCATCGAAGTGTCGGGCCTTAATCTGCCCCAATAACGAAAACTGAGCACCCACACATGCTAGAACTCGGCTGGACTCTAAAGTGTCCAACCTCACAAGACTGTTAGCTAAGGACTAGATGTCCAGAGCTAAGGGTCTCTCCTCTACTAGAATGAATGCCAAGCTACCCATACTCTTCGCTTTTCTCCTCAAGGCTCCGCGACCATATTTGCCTTGCCCGGATGATAAAGAATGGTAATGTCATAATCCTTTAGCAGCTCAAGCCACCTGTGCTGCCTCATATTGAGATCCCTTTGCTTGAACAAATGTTGTAAGCTGCAGAGATCAGTGTAAACCTCACAAGGCACCCCATAAAAATAGTGCCTCCATATCTTAAGAGCATGAACAATCGCTGCCAACTCCAGATCGTGCATATGGTAATTCTTCTCATGAATCTTCAGTTGACGCGAGGCATATGCAATAACTTTCCCCTCTTGCATCAACAGACATCCCAAACCAACGCGTAAAGCATCGCTATATACCGTATACATCCCTGTACTGGAAGGCAATACAAGAACTGGTGCCGTAGTCAAAGCTGTCTTGAGCTTCTGAAGGCTCTCCTCACAATCATCAGACCAAATGAATGGGGCACCTTTCTGGGTCAGTCTAGTCAAGGGGATGCAGTAGAGGAACAACCCTTTACAAATTACCGGTAATAGCCTGCTAACCCTAGGAAACTCCTAATCTCGATCACTGAAGTAGGACGTGGACAACTCTGAACTGCCTCGATCTTCTTAGGATCTACCTTAATACCCTATCCTGACATAACATGCCCCAAGAATGCCACTGACTCTAGCTAGAACTCGCACTTGGAGAACTTAGCATATAGCTTCTGCTATCGCAAGGTCTGAAGCACTACTCTCAAATGCTACTCGTGCTCCCCCAGGCACGTGAGTATATCAAGATATCGTCAATGAAGACGATAAGAAAGGAATCAATATAAGGCCTAAATACCCGGTTCATCAAGTCCATAAATGCTGCTGGAGCATTAGTCAAGCCGAAGAACATCACCAGAAACTCATAGTGGCGATATCTCGTCTTGAATGCAGTCTTCGAAACATCTGAGTCCCGAATCTTCAGCTGATGATACCCTGACTTCAGGTCAATCTTAGAGAACACCCTAGCTCCATGCAGCTGGTCAAACAAATCATCAATACGAGGCAACAGGTACTTGTTCTTGATGGTGACCTTGTTCAATTGGCGGTAATTAATGCATATCCGCATAGTCCCATCCTTCTTCGTCACAAATAGCACTGGCGCACCCCACGATGATACACTGGGCTTGACAAACCCCCTTGCTAACAACTCCTCTAGCTGCTCCGTAAACTCCTTCAACTCCTTAGGAGCTATGCAGTACGGTGGAATAGATACAGGCTGACTGCCTGCAGACAAATCAATATCACGATCCAGAGGCATGCCAGAAAGATCAGAAGGAAAAACATCGGCGAACTCTCGAACTACTGGTACTGAATCAATCGTTGGAGACTTTGCAGTGGTGTCTCCAACATAAGCTAAGTAAGCCAAATACCTTTTCCCGACCATGTGTTGAACCTTTAGGAAGGAAATAACCCGACTAGGCATATCAACTGTGGAACCCTTCCACTCCAACCTCGACAATCTTGGCATCGCTAGTGAAACAGTCTTGTCATGGCAATCAAGGACGACGTGATATGGAGATAACCAATCCATGCGTAGGATGACCTCAAAATCGATCATATCCAGTAGCTGCAGATCTGCTCTAGTCTCGAAACCACAGAAAGTGACCACATAGGACCGGTAAATCCGATCCACAACCACAAAATCGCCTACAAGAGTGGACAAACGAATAGGAACACCCAAAGGTTCAGGAGAAATAACCAGGAAGTGAGCGAACAGGGATGATACATAGGAATAAGTAGACCCTGGATCAAATAATACCGAAACATCCCTACTGCCATTGCAAATAATACTTGTGATGATGGCATCTGAGGCCAATGCATCTGGCTTGGCTGGAAGAGCATAGAACCTGGCTGGAGCGCCGGCTGGCTGGTCTCCACCTGACTAAGCAATAGTGGGTTGACCTCTCCCTATCTGGTCTCCCCCTATAGGACGGCCCCTACCAGTCTACCCTCCACCTCTAGGTGGCTGGGCGGCTGGTGTTGGAATCACGGGATGTTGACCCTTCTGTACTGACTTACCCCGAAGCCTGGGGCAAGTCCTCTTCAGGTGACTCGGATCTCCAAACTCGCAGCATGCTCTAGGAACCATAGCTTGCTGCCCTGGAGTCTGAGTCTGCTGACCCGAATACCCACTGGAAGAACCCTAGATAGCTGGTGAACGATAGGAACTCTCTGGCATGGCGCTGAAAGGAGCACTGGAAGAATCTTGATACCAAGAATACCCACCGAAGGAACCTTGAGTAGCTGGTGGGCGGTAAGAAGCCTTTGGTATTGCACTGAAATAAGGCCTCACTGGGGCACCTTGGGGAATGGGTGGTGGTGCTGAGTGTGAGGGCCTGCTGGGATGACCCCTCCCAAAGTGACCTCTACCCCTAGCTGGGGCACCTCTGAACTCTCATGAAAATCTTGCCCTCTTATCCTGCTGCATCTTCTCTATACCCTTCAAACAATAACCCTCAATCCTGTGGGCAATCGCAATCACTAGCTGATACCATATACCCATCTCTACTTTTCGGGCAATACCAGATCAGATAGTAGGGTGTAACCCCGCAACAAACCTCCGTACTCTCTCTGCCTCTATGGGGAGTATCATAAGTGCATGGCAAGACAACTCAGAGAACCTCACCTCATAATTGGTCACTGACATCTGACCCTGCTCTAAATGCTCAAACTGATACCGTAGCTCTTCCCTCTTAGAGGGTGGGATGTACCGATCCAGGAATAGCTGTATAAACTGACCCCAAGTGAGGGGAGGAGAACCTGCCGGCCTGCCCAGTGCATAAGACTGCCACCATCTACGGGCCCTGCACTCGAGCTGGAAAGTAGTGAAGTCAACTCCATACGACTCCAATATCCACATGTTGTGCAGTCTGTCCCTGCTCCTGTCAATGAAGTCCTGGGCATCCTCATGACGCTCACCCCTAAAGACCGGAGGATGAAGCCTGGTCCATCTATCCAATAACTTCTGTGGATCACCATTCAAAACTGGCCTGGGTTGGGGTGCCACTGCAGCAACTGGCTGAGCCCCATCTGTGGGTAGTGCACTTGGAGTCTAATATGCTGCAGCTGCATGACCTGGAACCTGAGCA
Organism: Nicotiana glauca; assembly: GCA_026770625.1. Lineage (NCBI taxonomy): Eukaryota > Viridiplantae > Streptophyta > Magnoliopsida > Solanales > Solanaceae > Nicotiana > Nicotiana glauca. The sequence continues at coordinate 21,994 of MU711086.1, read as the reverse complement.
GTAGGGTCTGGGCTCCCCCTCCTTCCTGTGAAGTAGCTGGGTCTGCTGGAAATAAACCATCCTGAGTCATAGTGTCCATGAACCGTAGCATGTGGCCCATGACCTCCTATAATCCCGGTGCTGTCATGAAATCTGTCGGGGTAGGCTCAGCTGCGGGCACCTCGCCCTTCTCCTCCATAATAGGATTACCCATAGGATTTGCTGGTGGTGCTATTAGAATGGCTCTGGGACGCCCTCGTCCCCTACCACGGGCCAGTGCCCTCCCCCGGCCTCTACCTCAGCCTCTAGCAATGGGGGGAGCAGCTCCTCACGGGTCCAGCACATCAGCGGTGCGAGTTCTCACTATTTGTGAGAGAATAGAAGAGGGAAATTTAGGACACTAAGCACTGCACGATAGGAAATGAATAAAGAGTAGTCTTTCCTAATACCGTATATCCCCTCGAAGATAAATACAGATGTCTCCGTACCTAGTGCTCTGATACCATGTTGTCACGACCCATTTCCATAATAGGTCATGAGGGCGCCTGACACCATTGTCAGGCAAGCCATCGCAGAAACATTACTAAAATACTTATGTTACTTTTAATCAGAACTGAGTGGAATAACACTTAACTTGTAACTAAATCGAAGGAGCGAAATTTCGTAAATAACATAATTACACCACCCCAAAATAAATGTCTACCAAAATGTGTGCCAGAACCTGGTGTCACAAGCTACGGGCAACTAGTAGAATATACACCCAAAAGAATATCATACTATCCTACTATCTGAAGCAGGATAGACGGAAAATAAAAGTACAAGGGAAAGACTTCTTCGGCTGCGGGTCGGCATGGAGGAAAGCAGCTCACCGTAGAAGTCCCAAATCCGCTCACGGGTGCACACCAGAATGATAACCAGATCCACCTGCCTCAGATCCAGTACATTTAAGTACAGAAGTGCAGTATAAGTACATAAACAAAATGTGCCTAGTAAGTATCCTGTCTAATCTAGAAGAAGTAGAGACGAGAGGTCGACTCGATACTTACTAAGGTCATGTGTCATGTAAAATGAGGAGGATTTATAATAAGCAGAAATAACTAAGATCATAGAGATTAGCAAGTATAAACAACAATTCTTCCTTTAGATTTTCATCATGAGCGTCCATTTATATGTTTAAGCAATTATGAAGTCTAACCCACAATAGAATGCCAAATAAGTCATATGCATATAATCACCGAGGGACGTACGACCCGATCCAACATAAAAGTAAATTGTGCATTGCCGAGGGTCGAACGGCTCGAATAATAGATGCATCTATTACCCCACTCGCAAATCACCCGTGCGATGCGGTCAAACAGAAATAAGCTCATTGAAAGGCAACAACTAAAAGAATCAATATATATATATATATATATATATATATGAGGGTGGCCATACACAGAAATGCCAATTATTCTCTTTTAACAGACGCAACAGGATAAGGGTCATCCTCTAATCTCATTCTTCTTAAGCAAAGAGTTCATACGAATCCAAGATAATTAGACTGTACTAGAATATCACTTAAAGCATGCTTATGGGTCCTAAACTACCCGAACATAGCATATTAGTTGCTACACACGGATTCTCGTCACCTAGTACGTACGTAGCCCCCGAATATAATGACAAATAATTCAATTGTTATGCCTATGGGGACAATTCCCTCTTACAAGGTTAGAAAGGAGACTCACCTCGCTCCAAAGTGTACTCCCAATATCAAGAACAAACCCAAGCCCTCAATTCGGAGCCAAACGATCACAAACTAGTTAAATAAAGCAAGAACTAGTCAATAAAGGCTTACAAGGTCGAATTCTAACTATTTAAGTAATTTCCAAACCTTTTTCACAAGTTTCCTAAATTCCGACCCCGGGCCCATGTGCCCGGATTCCGAGATTTTTCGAAGAAAGTTGTTCTCTACTACCTAAGGATCGATAATATATAAATTCTCGTTCATTCCATAACAAATTTCGTGGTTAAATCTTGATTTCATCTAAACCCTAGGTCTAGCTCCAGCCCCTTTGATTTCCCTAATTTTTAGTGTTTAAGAAACTTAATATACATGTATTCAAACTAATAATGAGTGGAATTAACTTACCTTGAAATGCTATGTGGAAATCCTCTCCTTGGAAGCCCCCAAATCGCCTAAGTGTGGAGTAGAAATGGAATAAATGGCCTTTGAGTTCGAATTAAATGAACTCACTGCCCAACAATTTCTGCTTCTGCGGTGCTAGGACCGCTTCTGCGGAAAGGGGCTCGCTTCTATGGATCTTGTGCAAGATACCTGGACGACTTCTGTGGTCTGGGACCACTTTTACGGAACCACTTCTGCGGTTTTGAGGTCGCATCTGCAGTTCCCCCTGGCCTGACATTGGCCGCTTCTGCGATTGGTCGACCGCATCTGCGGTTCTGCTTCCGCGGTCCAAGAACCGTAGGTGCAGTTATGGCAGAAGCAGCAACCTTTAGTTGTTCTTTAATTTTTCTACTTCGCTCGACCCTCTCTCGTTTGACGCTCGGGGCTCCCGAGCCCCGCCCGAACATACCGACAAGTCTGAAATCACAAGGCAGACCTACCCGAACCCTCGAAACACCCAAAAAAATGCTAAATCTTGCAATTACCTCCTAAAATCAAATGGATCAAACTATTAAACTTCAAGTTCCTAATTTTTTTCAACGGGCCAAAACGCCCTTAAACTACTCGGATTAACATCAAATTTTACGGGCAAGTCTTAACTGATATTTCGAACATGTACTAAGCTTCGGAACCAAAATTCGAACCCAGTACCTAGTAAATCAATGATTTCTTAGTTTCTTTAATTCATTAAAACTTCAATTTAACAATTTTTAATAAAAATTCATTACTCGGGCTAAGGACCTCGGAATTCGGTTCCGGGCCTATGCCGAAGTCTCATATTTTCCCACAGACCCTACGGGACCGTCAAATCACGAATTTGGGTCTGTTTTCCCAAAATGTTGATCAAAGTCAAACTTGGTCCTTTAAGAGAATCTTAAAGAAACAATTAGACATATTTCACTCAAAATTCTTCCAACTCCCGAACCAACCATCCCCGCAAGTCGTAAATTCGCTAAAGCAAGTACGGAAGGCTTTATTTAGGGGAATGTGGTTCTAAAAGGCAAAACAACCAGTCGGGTCGTTACAAGAGGAGGGAAGCATCTAACTAACAAACTTATCAAAAACGAAGCAGAACACATATAAGAACACGAACTGTTAGTAATCAGGGATGTGCAGACTAGCCAGTGCAGAATTATGCACTCAAAATCATGCAAACAGGCTGCCTATGCAGCTACAAAACAAGCTAGACTTTCACCAAGGCCAATAGTCCAAACACTGCCTGCTGTCGATTCAAATTGCTGCTCTAACCGACTTCTTCAACAGCTCGAAAGAGCAGATTTCTTGTAGCAGAAACACGACAGACAAATTTTTGAACAAGAGCAAGGAAAATAGAGCAATCTGAACATATACAGTCAGCCAGACACTATTGCTACCTTAAGAGCACAAGAAGACTTACCAAGACTTGGTTTTTGGATTTAAGTAACGTATCTCAGGTACAATCTCAAGAAAACAAACAAAATGCTCAAAGAAACTGCTTCATGAATACAGTGGATGCATAATTTTTACAGCATGAAGATCAGAGTGCATTTCCACATGGGGACAAGGAAGCAACTCGATGCAAGTGTCAAGAAGATACTAGCGAAGACAAACAAATCAAGGACTTAATAAGCTGGAGACAAGTCGATCCAAACCAAAAGAGACAAGCATATTTAGACAATGAACCAAAGCATCAGTGAACGTATTGCCAATAGCTTAATTCAAAACTAAATTGTGACTTAGCCATTCTTACTCACCAACTAAACATGCTATTTGCCAAATTCAAATTGAATCATATAAGACTAAGAGCAAAATCAAACACAACCTCAAAATGTTGAAACAAGGTCAAATATACCAGATAGTGTGCTCAAATCAGTCACCAATCGACCCTTGCACCCAAACCACAAACAACTCGCCAAACTAACAAACCTAAGGCTCTTACATATTTTAATCACACCACAAACAAGATAAGAGAAAGAATCAGCAGATGAACCTGAAATTGAGCTTTCGATTAACTTTGCTCGAATGTTGAATACAAGTGGAAGACAGTAGCTAATATCATCATAATCAGTAATAGAAACGGGTAAAAATCAGAAGCTCGGACATCAACGAACACAACAACTTTCAATCGAGCTCCATCTTCAAACGAACTCCAGCCCATAAAGAAGATACGAAATATGTTTTTTTTTATTTTTCCTTTTCTGAACAGTAATTGAAAATCAAAACAAATTCAAATAACAATGAACATTTTTGGATACATATCTTTCTATTGTTCTGGAGAAAAAAAACTAAGCCAAAATTAAAAACCAAGAAGAAGAAGAATAACTTTTTATTTTTTAACCCTAGCCTTCTCTGCGAGAAAAAATCCTATCCTCCAGAACTCCAAAATTTGTCTAGTTATCAGGAAAATACCTGATGAATGAAGGGCTTGGATTAATCGAAATCGATCCCATGCTCCCCATTCATCTAGCATATGCCTTCTAGAGGCTTCCAACACGTGAGAAAGGAAATGGGGATGAGAATCTGTCAGAGACTGTTAGAAATGGAAAGAGGAGAGAAGGAGGGAACGCGTGGTAGTGAGATTGGGGCTCACTCTCATGGTTTTGGAGTGAAATGGGGCTTGGATTTACTTTGGAGAAGAGGAATAATGTTCCCATCGTTTGAGTCATTTGATTTAGGGTTCTGCATATCTTCGTGTATATTTAGGGAGTGGGTCGAGTTTAGGGGGCAGACAGGCGTGGGTCTGGGCGGGTATTTGGTGCAATTGCATTGGGCCTAGGAGCTTAAATTGAGTTAGCCCAAATCTAATCCTTCTTTTCTTCTTTTTTTTCATTTCTTTATTTAAAAGAGCTTTTTTCCTTTTTAAAATAAAAATAAACATCTAAGTTAACTCATAACACAAATTATCCTACCCCGATAAATTAATTAACTCTAATAATTACCAAATTAAAAAGAAAATCGCAAAATTTGAAATAAATGCAAAAGTAAGATATTTTTGTGATTTTTCCATATCTCAAAACAACTAATTTGCTAATTAATCTGAAAAATGTAAAGTTAAGTCCTAAATGCAAATTCAACATGTTTTTGTTTTTTTCGTTTATTAAATAGAATAAACGTGCACAGACAAATGCAAACAATTCACAAAAAATGCCACAAAAATTGAACAAAATTGCAAATACTGAAAAGAAATTATTTTGTTTTGAAATTATGGGAGTAATTCATATAGGGTAAAAATCACGTGCTCACAAATGTGAGCACTTCTGAACTCGTGGCTATTTTGAGAAGCATGGGAGATAAGGTACGGTGGCCAAAGGAGATGAGATCGAATCCAAACGGACGAAACCCTGATCATTGGTGTGAGTTTTGTAACGATCATGGGCATAAAACAACATATTGTAGGTTTTTGCAGGGTGAAATTGATCATTTGTTAAAACAAGGGTATCTCACTGAGTTATTCAGTGAGAAAGGTAAACAAGCATACATGAAGAACAGGAAGGAGCCTCCAAAACCACCTTCTCCCAAAAGAACTGTCAATGTTATAAGTGGGGGTGAAGATATCAATGGCGTATCATATACTGCAGCTAACAAGATTTCCAAAGTAACAATTACCCACGGGAAGTGACAGTGACATATCTTGGAAGAAGAAAATATTGCATTCTATGATGCAGATGTCGAGGGTCTATTAACTCCACATAATGACGCATTGGTAATATCTTTACTTGTACATGATACTAATGTGAAACGAGTTTTAATTGATCCAGGTAGTTCCGTGAACATTATTTTGCTAAGAGTATTACGTGAGATGCAAACTGAAGATAAAGTGATACCAGAGGCATATACTCTATCTGGATTTGATAATTCTAGTGTTGTCACGAAAGGAGAGGTAACACTTACCACGTTCGCTGAAGGAGTCGTCAAAGATACAAAGCTCCAGATGGTAGATACGGAGATGACTTACAACATGATTTTTAGGAGGCTATGGATCCACGAAGTGGATGTTGTTCCTTCAACCTTGCATCAAGTTATTAAATTTCCATTGCCATGGGGAATCTGTCAAATTTGTGGAGATCAACAGACATCCAGGAGCATCAACTCCGTGGCAAATTCGAGTGCGAAGGGTGAAGAAAAATAGCAATTACAGAATCCAGTTAAGGATAATATAGAGTAAACCTCAGCTGAACAAGGGCAAACAGATGTAGATTCAAGGCCCGATTCTATTCAAGAACCAGAAGAAAATGAAAACATCAAAACAATGATAGAAGAGCTAGAGCCTGTGGTTTTGTTTATACACTGGCCGAAGAGAAAAGTGTATATAGGAGCCAATCTCAGCCCAGATATGAAATGTAAGTTGATTGAATTTTTAAAATCTAACGCAGATTGTTTTACTTTCTCCCATTCTAATATGACAGGTATACCATCGGAGGTGATAACTCACAAGTTAAATGAGGACCCATCTCATCCACCTGTCAAACAAAAGAAAAGAAAGCAGGGCACATTAAAAAATTAGGTGATTCAGGATGAGGTGCAAAAATTGTTAAAAAATGGATCTATTCGTGAGGTAAAGTATCATGATTGGCTAGCTAACATTGTTGTGGTTCCGAAATAAAACGGTAAATGGCGGGTTTGTGTAGACTATATAGATCTGAAAAAAGCTTGTCCTAAAGACTCTTTTCCATTACCTCATATAGACCAATTAATTGGTGCTACTGCAGGGCATGAATTTTTAAGTTTTTAAGATGCATATTAAAATTACAATCAAATCAAGATAGATCCAGCAGATGAAGAAAAAATGTTATTTATAACAGACAGGGGGACTTATTGTTATAAAGTAATGCCTTTTGGACTCAAAAATGCAGGTGCAACATATTAGAGACTGGTAACTAAAATGTTCCAAGAGCATTTGGGAAAAACCATGGAGGTCTATGTAGATGATATGCTTGTTAAATCTCAGCATTCTGGAGATCATATATCGCATCTGTCTGAAACATTTAAATTTTGCGGAAATTTAATATGAAGTTTAATCCTGAAAAATGTGCATTTGGTGTTGCATCAGGTAAATTCTTAGGTTTTCTTGTTTCTAACCGTGGTATTAAAGTGAATCCTACACAGATTAAATCGATTGAAGAAATCCCTGATATACTTTCGAATAAGAAAGAAGTTCAAAGATTAACAAGGAGAATTGAAGTCTTGGGAAGATTCATTTATAAATCATCAGAGAAGTGTTTTAAATTCTTCTCAGCTCTTAAAAAGCAGGATCACTTTGAATGGAACGAAGAGTGTCAACAGGCACTCAGGAATTTGAAAGCATACTTATCAAAACCAAAGGCTGGGGAAAGACTACTCATTTACCAAACTGTTTCAGAAGTAGCGGTAAGTGCTGTTTTGGTCAGAGAAGAACAAGGTAAACAATCCCCCATCTATTATGTTAGTAAATTTTTGTTAGATGCAGAGATGCGGTATCCTCAATTAGAAAGGCTCCCATTTGCATTAATCATGGCATCTAGGAAATTAAGGCTTTACTTTCAGTATCATCCTATTGATGTGGTAACCACCTACCCTTTACGTAATATCCTACACAAGCATGAATTATAAGGTAGGTTGGCTAAGTGGGCTATAGAGTTAAGTGAATACAAAATCACATAACCTAGAACTGCTATAAAATCACAAGTGTTAGCTGATTTCGTGGCTGATTTTAGCCAAGGGATGCAATTAGAAGCAGAGAAAGAATTACAAGTGTTTAATGGAGCTAACCCAGAAACTTGGACTTTATTTACTGATGGTTCATCTAACATAAAAGGTGCAGGTTTAGGTATTGTTTTAGTACCACCTACGGATGAAACCATTCGACAAGCTATCAAATGTCACTCTATCACTAACAATGAGGCAGAGTATGAGGCTGTGATTGCAAGTTTAGAACTGGCACGAGAACTTGGCATAAACTAGATTATGATCAAAAGCGATTCACAACTAGTAGTTAATCAAATGTTGGGGACTTATACAGCCAGGGAGGCTAGGATGTAACAATATTTAGAAAAGGTACGGGAATTGATAAAGTAATTTCAAACATGGAAGGTTACACAAATACCAAGGAATGAAAATGTTGAGGCGGATGCCTTAGCTAATCTCGCATCCACGGCTAATGTGGCAAGTGATGCAAATGCCTCAGTTATTCATTTATTTCATTCAGTTCTCGACCACGACAAGGATGAGGTAAATTTTAATAATTTAACTTGGGATTGGAGTAATGAGATTATCGCTTTTTTACAGTATGGAACCGTACCTGATGACAAGAAAAAAGTTCATGCACTTCATAAAAAGGCTGCTCGGTACTGTTTAAACCAGGGCAACTTATATCGTAAAATGTTCGGTGGTCCCTTAGCCAAATGCCTCAGACCTTCTCAAATGGAGTACGTAATGAGGGAAATATACGAGGGGCATTATGGTAATCACGTCGGAGGAAGATCGTTGGTAAAAACTTTAATTAGGGCAGGATATTATTGGCCTAAAATGGAAGAAGAAGCAGAAAGTTTCGTGGCTAAATGCGATAGATGTCAGAGGTATGGAAACAACATGTATAGACCTGTGGAACTAATACATCCAGTTATTGCACCATGGCCATTTATAAAATGGGGAATGGATATCGTCGGTCCATTACCACAAGCAAAAGGTCAGGCTCGTACTTACTGATTATTTTACTAAATGGGTAGAGGCAGGAGCATTCAAATAGGTACGAGAAAAGGAAGTCAAAGATTTTATTTGGCAGAATATCATATACCGATTTGGGGTACCAAAAGAGATTGTATGTGATAATGGACCTCAGTTTATAGGAGCTCAAATCACGGAATTCTTTCAAAGTTGGCAAATTGAAAGGATTACGTCTACACCTTATCATCTGGTGGGTAATGGGCAAGCAGAGTCAACGAACAAGGTTATTATCAATAATTTAAAGAAACGATTAGAGTAATCAAAAGGTAACTGGCCTAAAGTGTTGCCTGGAGTTTTATGGGCGTATCGCACAACTGTAAAAACAAGTACAGGAGAAACACCGTTTTCATTGGTTTATGGAGCTGAGGCTTTAATTCCAGTTGAGATAGGGGAACCAAGTACACGATTTGTCACACCTCTTTTTTTAGGGCTTTTACACCCTGAAGGGTATAATAAAAAGAGTTTTTCCAATTAAAGGACGGTC
>MDKF010688376.1:0-13815 GCA_026770625.1 Nicotiana glauca | reverse complement strand
TATATATTTTTTGTATTTTAATTATGAGTTATTATGTGACTAATTAATGAAAGATGCAACATAATTCTTAAAATTATAAAAAATCATTTTATTTGATATTTTTGGAATAATTTGCTTAGGGTAAAATTCACGTGCTCACAACGGACTTAATCTAACTTCCAGAATCGGTTCCGACCCCGATATCTAAAAGTCCACTTCCGGTCAAACTTCTCAAAAACCTTCAAATTTCTATCTTTAGCCAAATGGCTTCAAAATGATCTACAGACCTCCGAATTCACTTCCGATCGTGATCCAAACTCCAGAATCACCATACAGAGCTACTCCCAGTCTTGGAACCCCAAACGAACATCGATAACACTGAAATGCTCTTCAAGCCAAACATATGAAGTTCTTTCTAAAATGCCAACTTCCACAGTAGGCGTCAAAACTCTCCCGGGTTATCCAAAACCCAATTCGGGCATACGCCCAAGTCTGAAATCATCATTCTAACCTGCTGAAACCTTCAGATCCCGATTCCGAGGTCGTTTACTCAAAATTCCAATCCTAGTTCATTCTTTCAACTTTAAGCTTCCGAAATAAGAATTCTCTTTCCAAATTAACTCTGGACTTCCCGAAATTTAATTCCGACCACACGCACAAGTCACAATACCTTAAATGAAGCTGCTCATGGCCTCAAACCGCTGAACGACGCATTGGAGCCCAAAACGACCGGTCGGGTCATTACATTCTCTCTCACTTAAACATGCGTTCGTCCTCGAACGTGCTGAGAACTATACTGAAGTAGTCTGAAATCATTGTTTAACTTCTCGTGCACCTTCCCGTGCTACCACGACTTAGTTGGGCACATTAGCTCGATAAATTCTGAAGATATTCCCTTTTTATTCAATAAATAAGCCTTAGAGCCCAATTCCAACATCCAGAATTTCTATGCCAGGCCTGTTTCCAACATACGATCACCATATCAATCACTACACACTGTACTCAGACACGACTGCACAACTTTGTTGAATTCACACTTTGCATCACTTACTCATAGGACCAAAATAACCCTTCTGATCGAATTAATCAAAATTTCCACGGATCCGATGCTCCCATTGCATCTCATGACCTACATGGGTCTTGCTCTAACCTTTACAACACCGACACGATGGAAGAGAGGTGCCGAAATTCATAACCAACTGTTAAATCAACAAATCATTGGGTCTATACCCCTGACAAGAGTCATTGCCTCTTTCTGAACCATCTAATGGTCTTAGCTCCTTAATTCAATTCACATAATCCAATAATCTTGTCTCACCCAGTACGAACTGCTCAGGCGATAAGCCACCTCAGACACAATCAAAAGTCCCATATGATGCTACCATGTACCAATAGGCTACCAATTAGAACGTGATACAGAAGGAAACGAACTCTGAAAAGGAGATCTAATTACCCCGCTCGCGAATCATAAATGCGACGCGGGTACATGCTAAACGGACATCCCGCTCGCGAATCATACATGCGACGCGGGCTCACAGCTAGAATGAGCTCTCCTCGAAAAATGGGAATCAGAACACATAAAGGCAAATAGGGGAACTGTAGTGAACATCACACTATTGTGGCTTGCAACCCAATCCAAATAACATACCCATGGCGGCGTGCCACCTAATCCAAATAACATACCCATGGCGGCGTGCCACCCGATCCAAATAACATACCTTTGGCGGCGTGCCAACTGATCCACACATAGAACTCACATAAGGAGATATACATCGGGCCAAGCTGCCCATTACAACAAGATATCGAATTTGGTCACAAGCACGCTAAGTGCATAATACCATCCCTGAGGGAACATACAGCGCTATAAGCTACGAAACTCAAGCACAACTGAGGTGCGATATATAATCTGAATCTCAAGAGCCATTTGGCTCATAATATGACATTCCCGCACGGATCCTCAACACATACACAATTTCTCAGGCCGTCTCAAAACTCACACGGTGCAATGTATCACTACATGAAATATCTGACAACGAGATAACACCCTGACTAGTCCCCAAGGAGCGCGTTACTGAAATGAACACAACCGGCCTGATATGAAGCCCTGTTCACATATAAATCAATCCATTGATCTCAAGCCGATTTCTGGTTGCACCAACTTGGCTAATAACCTTTCAAAGGTCCATAGTAACTCCCTTTTCCCTCATAACACATAAGAACAACCATCATTACCGGAGCAACCTCCTCAGTTCATAACCCGATAACCAAAGTGCCCTCCAGGCCTAAATTCTCAAATGAATGATATTACCACGATCCTTATACTTGGTTTAAATCTTTAGTTAATCAAGTGACTACATGTCACACTTATACAATTTTCCCGTGGGACACGCTCCCACAATCTTCCAAAATAAATAACGGGTCCGCTCATCCAAACCATCGGCCGCACTAACGCTAAAAAGCGATCAAGAATCCTTAGCCAGGATGCAAAGCCTTTTTCACAAAACATCGATCTTAGGTGACGCTGAAGACAACACAAATTTACTTTAATCATTAAACCCTTTCCTTGCTCATCTGAACCCGTGACATCCTTACCAGCACCAAACTGCAACCTTAATCCTCACTTTGAATTTCCATGCTACACACTGCACCCAACGTGCCAATATACGATAGAACACGATTTTCATCATGACTCTGAAACCATTATTATTTCAACACTTCATCATATGAGAACTTTGCACTTAACTCACTTCAGGGGAATCATAGCAACACACAGGTAAATTCCCATAACCGTAGAATATGCAAATCTGCGAGTAGTGGTCCAAGCCACCATAGCCCTTCCGGAATCCGCTCCCCCTTAACAACCTATAACAGAAGAATGCTTCTGCATAACATCAATTACGGCGGCCGACATGCCTCACACGTACCACCGCAAATCATAAACATAAATTGATCACGTGGAATGAACTAATCGCTGGCCTCAATATGCCATTTCAACTACGGCTAACAAATTTATCTTCTTCCAATTTATCCTTGATTGCCTTAGAAATAATACCAACTCCATTCAACGCATTACATACTCCATCCGCACTTATCCCAAGTGACCTTGAACCACGAGACCCTGCTGCCTCAAATCCCACGAACCATTTCGTACCTCCCCATTGCTACATCGTAAGACAACATCATAGAACATTCTGCGCCTCTTCTCATAGGCCACTACCAAGCTTGGTTCTTAACCGTACCTATAGGCTCGAAACCATTAGGCGCCACACTTTACCTCTTTGAATCTTCTAGGACCATTGCTGAGAGCCGCCTGCTCTGACTTGACCCGAATATAATCAACTCCATGATTCTCAATGGAGGACCCGACACAATCACTCCCCAAGTCTGAACATGGGCCAATAAGGCCAACGATAGCACACTGTTAATAATTCATTTGCTCAAATTACCACTTATGTTCCTTTCCCGTAGTTGAAATAACCCATCAATATGCTAATCACCAGAAACTTCGCAAGTAGTTAACCATGCAACCCAATCATAGGCGGTGGAACTCTCCCACTTAGCTCGAAGCCACTATTACAAAACTCTGGAGTTCACCAGGATTCTTAATTTCTTATTGACATAACCTTGCGTAATCAATCGACAGCATTCTCGATATCTTACCGTAGAAACCCAATTTGATACTCTAAATAATTAACAACATTCACACAACAATTCCCTTTGCTCATAACCAGTAGAACTCTTTGCAGAAGCCTCGCCAAACACGCAATTGCTAACCTGCTCACAGGAATACCCCACTTGTAGAAATCACTCCCTGCATCTTCCAACGCTGCTGCATGGGGTACAATCACTACGACATCAACAACCCATCCTGAGTCCGAGCTCACTCTCCAGCTGCACAAGTCCATTCACCCCTCGCGGACATCCATTAAATGTGCCACAACATCCTTCCACTTCAAAGTCATGCTACATATTTCTTCATTTAAGCGGCTCATTTTCGTTATATTAATTCTCCGGCCGCACAAGAATCCCTACTTCAAATTAGATCCGTAGATGCCAGACTCCCTTAAGGTGCATAGTTTTCCCCTTACCAAGCCCCTACGCAGCTCCGCTGCTCTCCGCTTTGGGCAAACTCACTTCTTTAATCAACTGCTCGGCCTACGCTCCCTAAGTCTAGCCCTTTAGAAGTTTAAAATTCCGCCTGACACTTCCCATATGTCATTCTCACCTTTTGTTGCTCAGTCGTTGTCTTAATAAAATTTATCTTCATAGCACTTGAATCCATAATTTGCTACTAACTCCAAATTTTTCTGAAGGTCATCTTTCTCGAACCGCCATATTGAAATACTGATTCAATCCAGAACCACAGCACCTTGCGATATCTGATAGTTGTATCTCCAATACTATTTCACAATATCTTGCCCCAAGGCGAATTATAGCAGACCATAACACCGACAAACTTCAAGCGTTCAATTACGACAACAACACTCCCATATAGAGGAGAACTCCACCACGCTTGCAATTACCACGTTTCATTACTTCCACCAGTCCAGATCTGTCCATCCTTAGTTTGATTATCTTTCCCCCGCTGGGAATAAAATACTAAATCCCTTAGATTACACACTGAGTAAACCTCTCTTCAATTCATTCACTGCCCCGACACGTGGGCAAACACCCCACCATCACGACAACACTACGAAATAATCGCTCATAAGCATTATGGCAACCTGTACCTAGCCTCAAGGCTCTTAGAAGTTCTGTTACTGAGCTGAAACAATAGAATATCCCCCCATAATGTGACTATAATAGTCCAATCAACTATACCGGGAAAATCATCTCGCACCACATTTGTAGTGCCATTACAATCCTTCAATTTTCGATTTATAATAAGCGCTCGCATCGCGTAAGATTGAGTGGGAAGGAATCAAAGGCATAAGACTCAAAGGAATCGAACCGCACGATAAGGAAATCAAGAAGGGAAGTACTCCTAACAGTCCTGCAGCCTTCAAGGATAAGTACAGACGTCTTCGTACCGATTCGCGAGACTCTACTAGACTTGCTCATGACTCGTGAGACCGACGGGAACCTAGTGCTCTGATACCATGTTGTCACGACCCAAAATCCACTAAGGGTCGTGGTGGCGTCGGACACCTCTATCAGGCAAGCCAACTAGAATACTTAATTAAATTCTCGTTATAATAATTTTGAAAATATTTCTTTTATAAAATTTAAACAAGACTCAGTATATTCCTCGGAATAGATAATGAAATATTTAAACAACTTTTAAGATTTCTGAATAAATCCGAATACATCCCCAGAACCCGGTGTCACAAGTGCATGAGAAACTATCATTAAGGAAAATAAAATACAACCTCCGTCCGAAATACAGTGGACATGGAATAACTAATAAAAATGCTGAAGGAAACTATACTAGCTATGGGTCGTCTCGAACAATGCAGCTCACCTAGTCCCAGAGTCATCCGTGCTGCTACGCCTAGTAGGCTGCTAGAGGTATATATACCTATGCAACAAAAATGCGCAAAAGTGTAGTATGAGTACGTAATCAATATGTACTTAATGAGTATCCCACCTAATCTCGAAGAAGTAGAGACGAGATGGCCAACTTCGACACTCACTAGAGGTCAATTAAAAATATTTTATAAATGCAAGGATAATTATGGATTTATATGGTAGTTCTAATTCGTGAAGCCAGAAAATGGGTAAACACCTTCAAAAATTAATCAAGGGCTTCCAATGTTTATTCTTTATTATCTTATCAATTTATGTCAAGCCACAAAGGGAAAATTTCACATTTGTAAGTTTCCAAACGACAAATAAGCCGCCCGAACCAATAGATGTATCTATTTAAATCTGCCGAGGCATTCGGCCCGTTCCATAAATAAACACATACCCTGCTCGTGAATCACGCATGCAACGCAGGTACACATAAAATACATGCTCAAATAGCCAATTAAGAATTTATCGGGGATATTTATCCAATTAAGGCAATTTCTCTATATAACAATTCAGGAAATGATGTTTAATCTCTTTTTAGATTCATTTACTAATCAAAGGTGATTTAAACAATTCAAGTTATCAATGGGTTTATAATTAATCTAAGTATAAGATGGTGATGGGTCCTAACTACCCGACAATAGCATAATTGTAGCTACGCACGGACTCTCGTCACCTCGTGCATGCGTAGCCCCCACATATTGGAGTGCATAATCAATTATTTCACCTATAGGGTAAATTCCCCCTCACAAGATTAGAAAGGAGACTCACCTCGCTTCGAAGGCTCATAACCGGCATTCAACATTCCTCCGAAGACTTGGAGCAACGCACAATGCTCCAAAACTAGTCAATGATGATACAAATCCATTAATATATGCTCAATTAAACTTTACAACCCAATTTGTAACAATTCCTAACCCCGAACAAAAAGTTGACGAAAATGCCCTTGGGCCCACGTGCCCGAAATCCAAAATTTCTCGAAGATAAAGTTTACCCATGAACTCACGAACTCAAAGATATGATTTACTCCTAATTCCATGCTCAAATTCGTGGCTAAATCCCAAGAATATAATTTTTCAAGGTTTCCACCAAAAACCTCCATTTTCTACAATTTCCAAAGCCTAAATCCATACATAATTAATGTATTCAACTCAAAAATGGGTGGGAATCACTTACCTTAGCATAGCAGACGAAAATCCCTCTTAGAAGCTCTCCAACATTCGTCCCAAACCATAAAAAATGAGAGAAATGAAGTCCCAATCACGATTTTAAAATAAGCCTACTGCCCAACAATTTTCGCTTCTGGGGAACCATGTTCGCTTCCGCGATCTCGCTTCTGCGGATAGCTTGCCGCTTCTGCGGCTTCCACCCATGTCCAGGCCTTCCGCTTCTGCGGTTTTCCATATCGCAGTTGCGGTCGCTTCTGCGGAAACCCAACCGCATCTGCAGATCCCTGCAGCTCCAACCAAAACCGCTTCTGCGGTCCCCCCTTCGCACCTGCGATACCGCTTCTGCGGTCCCCTTTTTTGCAGAAGCGGAAATACTAGAAGCAGCAGCTTTAGCACTTCTTCAAACTCCGGATTCGATCCGTTAGCCACCCGGAATCCACCCAAGGCCCCCGGGACCCCAACTAAACATACTATCCAGTCCCGAAACACATCACGGACTTGCTCGTGGCCTCAAATCACGTCAAACAACACTCAAATCATGAATCAACCTCAAATTCAAGCTTTAAGAACTTTAGAATTTAAAACTTCAACTTTCGATGCCGAAACCTATCAAATCACATCTGATTGACCCCAAATTTTGCACACGAGTCATATTTGACATTACGGACTTAATCCAACTTCTAGAATCGAATTCCGACCCCGATATCTAAAAGTACACTTCCGGTCAAACTTCTCAAAAACCTTCAAATTTCTATCTTTAGCCAAATGGTTTACAAATGACCTACGAACCTTCGAATTCACTTCCGATCGTGCTCCCAACTCCAGAATCTCCATACGGAGCTACTCTCAGTCTCAGAACACCAAACAGACATCGATAACACTGAAATGATCTTCAAGCCAAACTTATGAAGTTTCTTCTAAAATGCCAACTTTCACAATAGGCGCCAAAACTCTCCCGGGTTATCCAAAACCCAATTCGGGCATACGCCCAAGTCCGAAATCATCATCGAACCTGCTGAAACCTTCAGATCCCGATTTTGAGGTTGTTTACTCAAAATTCCAATACTAGTTCATTCTTTCAACTTTAAGCTTCCGAAATAAGAATTCTCTTTCAAAATAAACTCTGGACTTCCCGAAATTCAATTCCGACCACATGCACAAGTCACAATACCTGAAATGAAGCTGCTCATGGCCTCAGACTGCTGAACGACGCGCTTGAGCTCAAAACGACCGGTCGGGTTGTTACATTTTGAGTAAACAACCTCGGAATCGGGATCTAAAGGTTCCAACAGGTTCGCATGATGATTTTGGACTTGGGAGTATGCCCAAATTGGGTTTTGGATAACCTGAGATCATTTTGGCTCATACTGTGGAAGTTAGCATTTTGGAAAAAAATTCTTAAGTTTGGCTTGAAGTGCATTTTAGTGTTATCGATGTCCGTTTGGGATTATGAGTCTGGGAATAGATCCATATGGTATTTCTAAAGTTGGGAGCGCGATCGGAAGTGAATTCGGAGGTCCGTAGGTCATTTTGAAGTCATTTGGCTAAGGATAGAAAATTTAAGGTTTTGAGAAGTTTGACCGGAAGTGGACTTTTTGATATCGGGGTCAGAATCCAATTTCGAAAGTTGGAGTTGGTTCGTAATGTCAAATATGACTTGTGTGCAAAATTTGAGGTCAATTGAACGTGATTTGATAGGTTTAAACATCGAGAATAGAAGTTTGAAGCTTGAATCGAGGTGTAATTCTTGGTTTTAGCATTGTTTGATGTGATTTGAGGCCTCGAGCAAGTCCATAATGTGATTTGGGACTGGTTGGTGTGATTGGTTGGGGTCCCGGGGCCTCGGGTAGATTCCGGGTGGTTAACGGATCGATTCTGGAGTTGAAGAAAAGCTGAAGCAGCTAGTATGGGTATTTCCGCACCTGCAAAGTTGTGGCCGCAGGTGCGGAGCCGCAGAAACGGCCAGGAAGACCGCAGATGCGGAATTTAGTGAGGAAAGCTGGGACCGCAGATGCGGTCAGGGAGCCGCAGATGCGGGACCGCACCTACGGAAAAGGAAGCGCAGAAGCGGAAGCTGGGCGGCTTGGGAAGGAGCTGCAAAAGCGGCGTTTTGATCGCATAAGCAGAACCGCATAAGCGAAAATAATTCTGCAGAAGCGGAAATGTCTGGAGCAGTAAGGTCTTTAAAATTCGAGGTTGAGTTCATTACAACCCCATTTTTCTTCCATTTGAGTCGAAGGGGAGCAGCTTTTAGGCGCCATTTTCATCACTTGTTATGAGGTAAGTAATTTATGCTAGCTTTGAGTTAAATGCAAGGTTTATACATGGATTTGGGCATGAAAATTGTAGAAAAACTTGGGGTTTGAGGGAAGACCTAGAAAATTAGTGTTCTTGAATTTTGATCACGATTTTGAGTATGGAAGTAAGAGAAAATCATGTATTTGAGTTCGTGAGTTCATAGGTAAACTTTGTCTTCGAGAAATTTTGGATTGCGGGCACGTGGGCCCAAGGTCATTTTTGTCAACTTTTCATTCGGGGTTAGGAATTGTTACAAATTGGGTTGTAAAGTTTAATTGAGCATATATTAATGGATTTGCATAATCATTGGCTAGTTTTTGAGCATTGTGCGTTGTTGCAAGTCTTCGGAGGAATGTAGAATGCCGGTTATGAGTCTTCAGAGCAAGGTGAGTCTTCTTTCTAACCTTGTAAGAGGGAAATGTCCCCATAGGTGTAATAATTGATTATGTGCTCCTATTTGTGGGGGCTACGTACGCACGAGGTGACGAGAGTCCGTGCATAGATACTATTATGTTATTGCCCAGGTAGTTAGGACCCAAAAGCATGTTATACTTGGATTATTTATGAATCCATTGATAGCTTGAATTGCTTAAATCACCTTGGATTAGTAAATGAATTTAAAAGGAGATTAAACATCATTTTTCTGAATTGGTTAAAAAGAAATTGTCTTATTTGGATAAATTCCCCGATAAGTTCTTAATTGACTGATAAGCATGTATCCTTATGTGTACCTGCATCGCATGCATGATTCGCGAGCAGGGTATGTGTTTATCTATTGAACGGGCCGAACACCTCGGCAGATTAAATAGATGCATCTACGGCTCGGGCCATTTGACCCTCGACAGTGCAAAATTTGCATTCTTGTTGGATCAGGCCGTTGCTTCGGTGTGATTTGCGCATGTTATTTGTCGGTTGAGAATTTTAAATGTGAAATTGGCTCTTCGTGGCTTGATATAAATTGATAAGATAATAAAGAATAAACCTTGAAAATCCTTGATTATTTGTTGAAGGTGTTTACCTGTTTTTCGGCTTCGTGAATTAGAACTACTATATAAATCCATGATTTTCCTCACATTTCTAGAATATTGTTAATTGACCTCTTGTGAGTGTCGAAGTTAACCATCTCGTCTCTACTTCTTCGTTATTAGGCGGGATACTCATTGAGTACACATTGTTTACGTACTCATACTACACTTTTGTGCATTTTTGTTGCACAGGTATATGTATCTTTAGCAACCTACTGGGCATAGCAGCGCGGTTGATTCTGGGACTAGGTGAGTTGCATCATTCGAGGCGACCCATAGCTAGTGTAGTCCCGTTCAGCATATTGTATTTATTTCCTATCCATTGTATTTCGGACGGATGTTGTATTTTATTTTTCCTTATCAGTAGACACTCATGCACTTGTGACACCGGGTTCTGGGATAATTTTTGACGGATTTGTACTAACCGTTTATTGTTTAATTTGAATTTTAGTGGTGATCTTCTTATTTATGAAAAATGGAAGGAAAAGTCCTAGATTTCAGAGGTATTTAAAAGAGAGGTTAATCGATTGATTAAGTTGGCTTGCCTGACAGCGGTGTCCGGCGCCACCACGACCCTTAGTGGATTTTGGGTCGTGACAGAGATACATGCTCAATCAATCAATTAGGAACTTATCGGGGATATTTATCAAAATAAGACAATTTCTCTTTTTAACAATTCAGGAAAAATGATGTTTAATCTCTTTTTAAATTCATTTACTAATCCAAGGTGATTTAAGCAATTCAAGCTATCAATGGGTTCATAAATAACACAAGTATACCATGCTTTTGGGTCCTAATTACCCGGACAATAGCACAATAGTAGCTACGCACAGACTCTCGTCACCTTGTGCGTACGTAGCCCCTACAAATAGGAGCACATAATCAATTGTTACACCTATGGGGACATTTCCCTCTTACAAGGTTAGAAAGGAGACTCACCTCGCTCCGAAGATCCAAACCGGCATTCCACGCCCTTCCGAAGACTCTAATTGATGTGCCACGCTCCAAAACTAGCCAATGGTTACGAAAATCTATTAATATAGGCTCAATTATTCATTACAATCTAATTTATAGCAATTCCTAACTCCGATCGAAAAGTTAACCAAAATGTCCTCGGGCCCACGTGCCCGGAATCCGAAATTTTCCAAAGATAAAGATTACCTATGACCTTAGGAACTCAAATACATAATTTACTCCTAATTCCATGCTCAAATTCGTGGTGAAATACAATTTTTCAATTTTTCTAGGTTTTCTTCAAAATCCCAACTTCCCCACAATTTTTGTAACGACCCGACCGGTCATTTTGAGCCCTAGCACGTCGTTCAGCAGTCTAAGGTCATGAGCAACTTCATTTCAGGTATATTGACTTGTTCGCATGGTCGGAATTTAAATTCAGGAAGATCAGAGTTAAATTTAAACGAAAATTCTCCTTTGAGAAGCTTAAAGTTGAAAGAATGAAATAGGATTTGGATTTTTGAGTAAACAACCTTGCAATCAGGATATGAAGGTTCCAGTAGGTTCGTATGATGATTTCGGACTTGGGCATATGCCCGGTTTGGGTTTTGGATAACCCAGGAGAGTTTTGGTGCCTATTGTGGAAGTTAGCATTTTAGAAGGAATTTCATAAGTTTGGTTTGAAGTGCATTTCGGTGTTATTAATGTCCATTTGGAATTTTGAGACTGGGAGTAGCTCCGTATGGTGATTCTGGAGTTGGGAGCGCGATCGGAAGTGAATTCGGAGGTCCGTAGGCCATTTTGAAGCCATTTGACTAAGGATAGAAATTTGAAAGTTTTGAGGAGTTTGACCGGAGGTTGACTTTTTGATATCAGGGTAAGAATCCATTTCCAGAAGTTGGAGTAGGTCCGTAATGTCAAATATGACTTGTGTGCAAAATTTGAGGTCAATCAGACGTGATTTGATAGGTTTAAGCATCAGAAATAGAAGTTGAAAAGTTCAAAGTTCATAAAGCTTGAATCGGGGCGTGATTCTTGGTTTCAGCATTGTTTGATGTGATTTGAGGCCTCGAGCAGGTCTGTAATGTGTTTTGGGATTGGTTTGTATGATTGGTTGGGGTCTCGGGGGCCTCGGGTGGATTCTTGGTGGTTAACGGATCGAAAATAGATTTTTGGAAATAGCTGAGTTGCTGGTTGCTGGTATTTCCGCTTCTGCGGAGATGGGACCGTAGAAGTGGCCCCGCAGAAGCGTGAAAGAAGCCACATAAGCGGTTAGGAGGGAGGCAGCCCTGGACCGCAGAAGCGGCCCTCTATCCGCAAAAGCGTAAGGTATCGCAGAAGCGAAAAAGGGCTGGAGCCCAGGGACCGTAGAAGCGGATTATTTTCCGCAGAAGCGGGATCGCGGAAGCGTGATTTTTCTGCAGAAGCGAAAATCCTTAGAGGCAGAATATCATTTTAAAGTCGAGGATTGGCCATTTCTATCATATTTCTCATGGCTTGGGGCGATTTATGGGAGCTTCAAGGAGGGGATTTTCGTCATCTATGTTAAGGTAAGTTATCCCCACCACCTTGAGTTGAATATATCAATTGTACATGGATTTAAACATGGAAATTAGAGTAAATATTGAGGTTTTGGTTGAAAACCTAGAAAATTTTAATTTTAGATTTTGATCACGATTTTTAGTATGGAATTAAGAGAAAATTTTATATTTGAGTTCCTAAGGTCATGGGTAACCTTTATCTTCGAGAAATTTCGGATTTCGGGCACGTAGGCCCAAGGGCAATTTCGTCAACTTTTTGATCGGAGTTGGGAATTTCTATAAATTAGATTCTAATGAATAATTGAGTGTATATTAATGGATTTGTATCATCATTGGCTAGTTTTGGAGCATTGTGCGTTGGTGCAAGTCTTGGAGGAATGTAGAATGCCGGTTTTGAGTCTTCGGAGCGAGGTGAGTCTCCTTTCTAATATTGTGAGGGGGAATTTATCCCATAGGTGAAGTAATTGATTATGTGCTCCTATTTGTGGAGGCTACGTATGCACGAGGTGACGAGAGTCCGTTTGTAGCTACTATTATGCTATTGTCCAGGTAGTTAGGACCCAAAATCATGTTATACTTGGATTGCTGTGAACCCATTGATAATTTGAATTGTTTAAATCACCTTGAATTGGTAAAGGAATTTAAAAAGCGATTTAGTATTAAATTCTCCCTGAAATGTTAAAAAGAGAAATTTGTCTATTTGGTGATTATCCCCGATAAGCTCTTGATTTCCTACTTGAGCATGTATTTTATGTGTGCCTGCGTCGCATGGATAATTCGCGAGCAGGATATGTGTTTATTTATGGAACGGGCCAAACGCCTAGGTGAAAATAGATGCATCTATGGTTCGTGCCGCTCGACCCTCGGCAGTGCACAATTTATATTCCTGTTGGAGCGGGCCGTCGACCTCAGCATAATTTGCGCATGTTTATCTGTTACTTGAAAATTGTAAACGTGGAATTGGCCCTACTTGGCTTGATATAAACGGATAAGATGATAAAGAACATACTGTAGAAGTCTTTGATTTATTGATGAAGGTGTTTACCTGTTTTCTGGCTTCACAATCAGAACTTCTTTACAAATCCATGATTAACCTCGCACTTATTGAATATTGCTAATTGACCTCTAATGAGTGTCGGAGTTGGCCATCTCGTCTCTACCCCTTCGGGATTAGGCGGGATACTCACTAAGTACACGTTGATTAAGTACTCATAGTACACTTCTGTGCATTTTTTTGCACAGGTATATATACCTCTAGCAGCTTATTGGGCGTAGCAGCACGGACGACTCTGGGACTAGGTGAGCTGCAGTGTTCGAGATGACCCGCAGCCAGTGTAG